>JAOVVB010039103.1:0-15221 GCA_028570985.1 Heterobranchus longifilis
GTGCAGGCGGAGACGCTACAGTAGGTGCAGGCGGAGACGCTACAGTAGGTGCAGGCGGAGACGCTACAGTAGGTGCAGGCGGAGACGCTACAGTAGGTGCACGCACGCACGCACGCACTGCACGCACGCACGCACGCACTGCACGCACGCACTGCACGCACGCATGCACGCATGCACGCAAACCCTCAAATCAAACGCAGTTCAGCATATACATCGAACTATCATGAATAACCATGTAAGCAAATTTCTGTATACATCATAGATATATATATACATTAGGGATGTCAAATTTATTTTCTTTTTTTCTGACCGATACCGATTCTTGACATTGACTTCATTAATTCATGCTTGCAGCAGAGGATACTGAAAAGCTGCAGAATTTTACATCAGATAAAAATCATAACACATGTGGACAGAAAAAATAAACCGATCATTAACCGACAAGCAGGAAACTTTCCCAGTCCATCCACCCGGGAGGCTCGGGCATATACGTTCAGCGCCAACTTAATGATTCATCTACACACTCGGTCACAGCGCAGGAAAGATGAGTGACAACTTTGTTTCGTCTCATTTTTTGGGGAGAAAGGCGGAGGGAGCGGAGACCCAGCAGGGACAGAGCCAATTGTGTGTTTTGGACTGCGGGAAATGTTTGTTTTGAAAGTTTAAACGCCTAAAACATGATTTGAAACTGGACTTTTTTCATGTAAGAAAAACGTGTCTTGAATTTTGGAAGTGATTACATCGACTTTATTTCAATAACCACTTTGTGTTTGGACCATAGACTGTATATAAATGGTTTGGACACTGAAACAGTGGAGTTAGTGGAATTATTTGGATCACGTGACGAGTCAGAAACAAACGCAGCCACCACCGGAATGTAAGTTTACAAATATGGAAAAAAGTGTCAGTGTCTGGTAATCTATAATGATGCACTGCCATTATTTATGTTTAGGCGCTCTGATTACCTTTGTCTTCTTTTCCCCTTCATATCATGTTTTAGGTGTTTAAGTGTATTTTGACGTGCTTCTTAAAAAATAATGAGGTTCTATGGGGTGACAATGCTGTGGTTAAGGTCTGGTTAAGTTTAGGCACAAAAACCACTTGGTTAGAGTTAGAGAAAGATCGTGGTTTGGGTTGAAATGATCACTTGTAGGCTCCATCAAAATACACTAATATATTAAAGGCAAAAAAAACTCCAGTGAGAGTGTATTTTTGGAGCAGTTGGCTTTTGCTTTTGGTCCAACAGGACATTTTTCGGACTATTGGGCTGTCGGACCTATAGCTAGCTAACTAACTAACGTAATAGGCCGTTCACACCGGGTGCAAATTAATTAATTCGCACAAATGAATTGCATATAAAGTCAATGTAAAGACGTGATTAGACATGAGTTCCAGTCGGGATTGTACTAGCAAGTTAGCACTGCCCCAGTTAGCACCACCGGCTTCACTTCCCTTCACCAGAGGAAGCTCCTCCCCTCTCACGGAAATTTGCGTCTATTTTCACACGCGAATGAAGCGAGTGATATCAAAATATTCCAGCTTTCAAATTCGCGCAAATTAAGCGAGTAGATTAATTTATTCACACCTGATGTGTACATACTATTAGCCAGCCTTACGCAATGGGCTGGTGGCTAGCAGCGGCGCTGGGCTCCCTCCTACAGGTTTAACTGATTTAAATATATTACATTGAGTCAATGTCAAATAGTTTGTGATCAATTTCTTTTTAAAGTTTATCCAATATTTTTTTCAGTGTATAGACTCTCTGAGGCTTCACTTCTCAGACCTGGACATTGCCGCTTGATGATTACTCATCCGACTGCTTGGTATTAGTGATGTCATCATGTTCCCGTATCTCAGCAATTAACTTGTTGAGCAAAATGTTGATAAAAAGAATGATCGGCAAAACCATTAAAATAAGCAAAACATTGAATTGTCTTTTAATTAGCTGATGTTTTAGAACTGCCTGCATATACAGCATGGGTCAATTGTTACACAGCTGCTGTTTTGGATGCCTTTGATCAAAAAAATTTAAAATAAGTAAAAATAAGAAAAATGCTGTCTTGTATGCATGTGCTTCTAATGTCATACTGTATTTGACATTTGTGGTCCTGTTTTTTTTTCATTTTGTCCTTTACTGCTGCTGCTGCTGCTGCTGCTGCTGCTATATTTATTCTACTCTGCTTTTTGGCTAAAAGGGTTTGGTCCCATCTATTCAGATGACATCAATCAGATGTTAATGTCATGACTTCTTAATGTACCTATGACCATAATGCATTATGGATGAACCATCGATTCCTAATGGCTAGTTAATGTACTGCATGTGACCAGGCTGTGGTTTCATGACAGATGGAAAGAAACGGACCTCTCTTTCATTGTCTCTTCCTCTCTATCTCTAACACACATGCACACACACACGCACGCGCACGCACACACGCACACACACACACACACACGCACACAGGCACACAGGCACACACACACACACACACACAGAGTAACATCCACTGTTGGTTCTAATCCAGTTTTTATATACCTTAAAGGTTAACATCCTGTCAAACTGCTGTTGTCTCGTGCAGATGATTATTATATTCCTTGAGACAGGTGCGGACAGGGACGAACACACTGTCTATCTTGCAGAAAATACATATTTATTAGCAACGTTTTGGTACTAAAGGGAAACAGAATTTGTCAAAGAGACAGAAACAAAATAAGGTGTGGCTGCAATTCAGTCATGTAACACAGGTGCAATGAGAAAACATCAGTTATCAATATGTCATATAATTAGCTCAAATATAATAGAGCTAAAAAAAAAAAAGTAGCATTTAGAATTAGAAATAAATGCTACAAAGGCTGATTTATAATGGCGATATTGTTTTTTGGAGGTGTTTTTTTGCATCTGATAAAATACAACAACTAAAATAAATAAATAATAATAACAACAAATGTGACTGATAAAATTGCTGAACATAAATTAACATGTATAAGAAGGAGTCTCTTGCGCATCAGCCTCTCCAAAGGCAGAGGTCGGTGCTCCCAGTAAAGGACAAAGGACGTGAAAAAATATATCTAAAAGGGTCACTTCACGGGGACTGCACCCAAAGAAAAATATAGTGGAGCACACGAATCACTGTGCAACATTTAATACAGGTGCAAACGACTGACGTTTCGACGCACACAGCGTCTTCTTCAGAGTCAAACTGAATTAACATGTATTCAACACTTATGCATCAGATAGCAGCATCTCTTTGTTTCTGAAATGTATAAAGTTACATTAATAAAAACAATATTGGTGCACAGGACCACTTTAATCAGCCTTATGATCTGAGATAATGTATGTATATATATATACATATATATACATACACACACACACACATAAATATATCACTTTATGGAAATCAGTAATTCAGAATGAAAAAAGCATAAAAAATGACTAATCGACTAAAGAAATCTTAGTCTACTGAGACCAAAACGATCGATTAGTCGACTAAGAGCGGGCAGCCCTCGATTAAACAAGGAAACTTTATTGTATTTACTTTAATTTTAGCGATGCTTTTATACTTTTTATCTGGTGTTTTATTAATGAGTTACATTTTAATGCTGTTGGTAATGTTGAGGTTGTAGTCTATTTTAGCAAAATGTTTAGTCTACATTTAGGTGTTGCTGCTCATTTTGTAGCCTTGTGAGAACATGAGGACGCAGGTGTCCATTCAAACTCTATGTGACAAATGGCATGATTATTTTCTATAAGCTGTCTTTTTACAGATAATGTTGATCGTGACAGTAGAGAGATGACTGGAAATTAGGGGAGAGAGAGGAGGGATGATATAATTACATGGGCACCCCTTCTAAGCACAAATATGCAGATATGAAGGACAATGAAATGACTTTGTGTGGACATAGTTGTTCATAAGGCCTTATTCTGTATATTCAGACAGAAAGAGTCTTTTATGAATCTAAATGAGATGATCATGATACAACCTCAGTCATGGCTGACGGGAATTTGTATTCAAATAACGATAAAGATTTGGCCTTCCTGTTGACACGTAGGGCTTCCAGTGTGTGTGTAGTCAATTTGGAGCTTTTGGCTGCTTTCTCACAGCCATCTGCTAGTAATCTTCTCTGCTTCAGTATTCATCATGACATATTTACTAGGGCTGTGTATTGGCAAGAATTACTACTACTACTACTACTACTACTACTACCAGTCTTTCAGTGGTGTGGGAACCATTTTATAGTTGGAATGTTTTTGGACTGTATAATATCCCTTGAGGCAGTGGTATGGGTAATAATGGTTGAAAATATAAGGACATAGAGATTTACTGCTGTGGTCAAACTGCAAACACAAAGTAAGTCCCAAGTGTACAAGGCTGAAACATTCATCAAACAATATAAAAAGACATGCATTTACAATATAATTGAGTCAGGACTTTCCCTTGTGAATGGTGGACATAGAGAGGCAAAGTAGTCCTAAAACCCGGAAATGAGTCAGCATTTTAGCACTTCTGGTTCCCTCGTCTCGAAGTCACTGGGTTTTTTGAGGTCTGTGGTTAACACAAGCTTAAGAGATTTTAGCATTTTGTTCTACGACATAAAATACGCCACTCGTGAATTTCGAAGCTTTTACATGTCTGTAAAAATGCAATTGCTAACAAATGGCTACATGAGACTACAGAGGTTGTCGAGGACATTAAACGTCAGCTTAGTACGGCGACAGCGGAAGTCGCAGTGAGTAGTGCGACCGTGGTGTAGCTCGTTTATAACGTTTTTATTTTTCTAAAATCATTAAAGTGGTGTTCATAGGTTAGCTTGCTGAACAAAACATGTAAGTATCATACATGTGTTTGCCACAGAGCTTATTTTCTGCAATAATCCAAAATCCAATGGAAAAATCCCATAGGTTTTTTGTCGAGGGAACCAGGACAGTGCTGACTTACCTAGAAAAATATGTCATCCCTGCAGCTCTCTATTGTAACCATGTTTATGCTCAGAGCAGGTTTTACTTTATCCTCGAGACAGACTGTTTGTGCTCTCGGTATAGATCATCCTATTCTTGCAGGAACAGAAAACTTGATTTCTGAAGCAGCCATGTGATCCATGTTTAATGTATTTATTGGTAGCTTATAAAGGAGACCCAATACCATGTGAGAATATAGATATGAAAATCTGATTTCCCTCAGTGAATCCAGGCTAAAAGCTGAAAGGCGTCAATTTTAGAGGTGACAAAATTCAGTTACTGTTCAATCACAGCAGGGACTGTGCACCTGCACTCCGCTTAATAGAACTTGGGGGCTTGAGCCCATTACAACTGCCTCTGTTAAATCAATACATAGTGCTTCTCTGCAGGATTAGTGCCTAAGTGTAATGACAAGGCAATTAATCTTCATTGGCACCCGGTCTTTACCTGTGTTACCCTGATTCAAGGCAGAGATAAATTTAGACAGTTTGACCCATAGTGACTTTTTACATCTTACTATCCTGGACGCCCAGCGGGTCGGTTATATACATATATATATAAAATAAAGTTTCATGGAAAACATCCTGACATCAGTTTGATTTATCTGAGTTAAGGCCAAGGATCTTCTGATAGTTCAATACCAATTTTATATGTGGAGCGAGTAAATAGTATTTGATAAAATAATCCAATACTGACACTTGGTCACGCCCCTCAGCATTTGATACCAACTTACAAGGCACCCTTTAGCGTCTGTGTACACACTGGGCTTTCAGCTATCTCTAATGTAAATTAAAGTTGCAATATTAAACACTCAGCCATCCTGTCATTCCCTCCAATATTTACCTGACCGCGGGGCTGTGAGGTGATGTAGTATTAAGAGCAATAAAGTCCACATAGGGAGGTTAGGGTGGATGGACGAGTCAAACAAACACAGGACTTTCACCCAGGAGACCGATGTTGGTGCCCCGAGTGAAACCAAAAGTCAATGACTTATTTTAACTTACGTAAGTTAACTTACTTACCTAACATACTCAACTAATGTCACGTGTGTTACATAACAAACATACTTATTTTAACCCAAACCACAATATTTTCTTAAACCTAACCAAGTAGTTTAATTTGAATTCACACTGATAACCACGTGTTGAAGTTGGATATCCCTGCATGCTGAAAAATGACGCTAGGAGTGGGCAATATGGCAATATTAGATTGTGAAAGATTAAAATGTCTCCACTATCTGCCTTTACAGAGAGATTATTATTGTGCTACACATTCTCAGTCGCAGTTTCCAGTGTTTCCCCTGCATTCAACAGCAGCACAGCACGCTGTTTCTATATAAATGCCTTTTATCAGCGACTGCTCTGATGCGTTTATGTTACATGCAACACTCAATTGTGGAGGCAACAGGGGAATGACACATTCAATAAGCGATGAATTGCCATTATCTAACAATGTGTTTGTCACAAGTGGAGGGCATATAATTGGAGGTAGACTAGCAACACTGCACAAATGCCTTTGATTTGTGCTGTTTACAGCTGTATGGATCAAATAATAGTCAATCAAACTGGGAAAAACAAATGTTAGACGTTACCTGCTGCATGCAAGTTAATCCAACCCTATAGTCACTTTCCTCTACTTCCATTCACACAGTATATAGAGTCGTCACTGCCTGCCCTCTGTATGAATTCCGCGCGTCATTATAAAATGTCCTTACAAACCACAAGGTTATACCTTTGTGTTGTTACGTAATGCTTAAATGGTTAATCAAACAAAGAGTATGGGTTGTATTGTTATTTGTTGGCAGTGGAACCATTTAAGAATTGATAAGCCAACAATAAGAAAGAAAGTTGAGATCCACTATGGAGACAGGTGCAGGATGTCATGGCAACAACCAATTAAAAACATTTGGCACATGTTTGCTCTGTTGCCATTCTGACCGTTTTTAATCTCCTGTTGTCACAGCACCTGGCATTCCCTCCCGGTCCAGTACTTGTCCCTAGAGTGTTCCCACATTTCTACATGAATTAACCTCCACCACACCCACCTACATACCTTTAATTCCCTCATCAGCCTGACTTTTTACTTGCCTACTTTGCCCCTTTGGACTTGGTTGCCCACACTAATAATACAAGATAATAATAATACAAATATTATGAAGAAACATGGACATTTAAGGTTAATTTTCAACAGTTTAGTTCAGTTTGATCATGTCCATTTCAACTACTGCAATAGCATTGTATGCATGTGTAGGCAGCTTTGTAGATCCACCACCATCTAATTATAATACACATTTATTGATATGTTATAACATAATGCCAGGTTGGTTTTCCTCCTGTCCTCCCCACTGATGGTGGTGGATCTGCCTGTGACATAAGCAGGATTAATAATTTCCAACTCTGCCCTCAGATTCTTGACATAGGCTAATTAATCACCCAGAAATTCAAGGTGGTTTTTAATCATATTTCTTGCTCAGTATCTCCTGTAATCATTCAGTCTATTAGCAGGGTTGTTTTGAATTCTTAGGGGAAATGCTAATAGAAGGTTTAGGAATGTTTCCCAGTGTTGCCATGCTATTCTTGTTGTCGTCACAATGACAGAAAGTTGACCACATTCTCTGCAGTAATGAGCAAAACATGTAACTCTGATTTGTTTATGGCTATTTTTCCCAAGCCTGTATTTATTCCCATGGACTTTCGTATGATATTAATAAAAATGTATTCATACAGCACTTTTCAAAACAGCATTATAAAGTGCTTTACATAGAACCAGGATTTAATGGCAGCAGAGAAGATGATACGATAAAAAAGTATTTGATGTTTTGTACAATAAAGACACCGGGAAGCAGGTAGAAATGCATGTTTAATGGACTGACAAACATATGACATTTGTCATTACAATATATGAAAATTATACCGTATTCCATTAAGAAGAAACATACTGTACTTTGTCCAAGCCAACCTTTTAGCTATGCATGATATAATTGGAATGGAAAAGCATTCACTACAACATCCATCTGCACACCATCATGTTTCCATAGGTCAGTTCCAGATATCTCTGTTGAGCTTCATCACTGTATTCAGGAGTTTCCACTGCTCAGTCAAAGTCCATGTATAAACTATGAACTGCTAAATGAAGACATTAATGATGAATAACTTCCAAAATTAAACATCTAACAAAAACGTTTTACAACAGCACAACTATAAGGAGCAAACTTTCAGGGGAAAGATAAATAGAACATCAGTTAATCAACAATTGTACTGACATTTTTATTATAGTGAACAGATTTGTTTCCCAATGCCTTTAGTCACCACAGGACTTCATTTCTGCTTCCACCAGTGTGTTAAATGAGTCTTTCTCATGCGCCGCCTCACCAGAAGCTGTTAGGCTGCCATCCAGATGGTGAATGGGATGAGCAGGGTCGGTAAAACTGTCAGCGGTGCCACACAGCCCAGATACAGCATGGCTCCTACACCACACAGTGCAGTCAAATAGGCACTCATCCTGCTGCAAACAATCTTCCGTACTGTTGTGCAGAACTACAAGCAAGAGTGTGAGAATTAGACAGTGATCTGAGGCAAAGTAAATCACAAATTGGCAGCGGTGTAGGAGTCTGCCGGTCTTCATAACCTCCAGAACTGCAGTAATTTGGTGCATAAAGTAACACTAGATGGAGCTACTCGCTTCATAAATAAGTGAAGTGAGTTTTCTCTCCAGTGGACTGAAGTAAATAACTCTCTGCTGTGAAAATATCCTCATGTGACCAAACATCAGTAAATCTGATTTTCAGCACAAGGTTAGCCAGTCATCAGTCACACACTAACATAAGTACAATTACTGTGGATTAACATCACCTTACACTGAGTGTTACACTGCTTTTCACTAAATCCATGGAAATAACTGACAGCATTGCAAATACACGTGCAGCGAACCTTAAACATTTGGCTTTTGCATGTGACCTTTCTCATGCAATAGTCTCCAGGATGCAAAGAAGGAAACACTTATTATTTGCGCATAAAGTCAATGCTCAAAATAATAATCACGGAAAACTGTTCAACCATGACATAAATATTAGTTTATATACAGTATATCTCAATACTTTTTTCTGATGTATATGGTGTCAGAGAATTTATAAACCACAGTTCATAGACTAATTCAATCATACTAAAGGTAAAGTAATTTAACTGCTAATATATTAAAGGGTAGGTTCATATTTTTCAAGTCTGTCCTAAAACAAGAGTTATTGGTTGCTGTAATCCTTCTGTCCATATTGACTGTGAATACATTCCTTCCTAATGCAATTCCAATGTAAGTGATGGGGGACAAAACAGTCCTGGTTCTGTGCAAAAATGTATTTACATGTTCAGATGATGCTAATAGCAGGGCCTGTGTCCAAATAGTGTTTTTTTTCTGATCGCCAGCATCTTTTTTCAATTGATCCCAATGAGGAGAGAGTGTATGCGGCCGCCTAGAGAAAAATCACTGGACCCAGCGTCTTTTTTTAGAGCGCTCCACCTTTTTTGTGCAGCCAGTCCGAGCGCTTCAAGTTGAAAATCTGTAAACTTTTCAGAAAGGCGCTGGTAACGTCATCAGCGCTCCTTTTCAGGAAACTATCACAACAAAGAGCGAAAAGCCCGTTTGTGTGAACAGATTGTCTGTTTACGTAGCATTAAGCTAGCCACCAGCTAATGTTAGTGTCATCGTCATAGAAACAAAACCTACATGCAGCCATCGCTTTTTTTGATGACACGCTGGGATGAAGCGCTCCCCAGCCCCCTGCCAGCGCTTTTCTGCCAGAAACAAATGCTATGTGGACACAAGCCCTAATGCTGTGTTCACATTACGAGCGTGGCCAGCTACATTGTCACTGAGTCGTTGTCAGGTAACCGTCAGTGTTGTTCAAGTGCCTGTTTCATGTCGTGTCCCATTTCACCGTGTGCACAGCCCCGTGTGCACCGCAATACAGAGGAATCTAACATAGCATCAGCTAACTTAGCTAAATGACACAGTACAGACCACTTCACTGCGTCACTGGAGCGCTGAAAACACACAGGTCACACCCATCACCCAGCGACAAAGCCATCAGTTTGTAGCGTCATATCACCAGCTTCCATTGAAAATGTCTTGTAGGATGTTGCCATGTCGCCGGTAATGTGAACACAGCATCAGGCTTCTGCAGTCTGACTGAGGCAAATAAAATGTCTATCTTCCAAAATTACTGTATTGTTTTAGTATAATATTCCCTCTTTACTATCCTTCCACCAGAGCTCAACAAGAAACGTTTGTCAAGGGAAACAAGAAAAAGAAACAAGAAAAACACAAAAAAATATTTTAATTTTGGAAGATATCTACTTAGTATGACTAACTCAGACTGTTGAAACCTCATGTTAGCTTTGGTTAAACATTGGAATTCATGTTTACACAGAATGAGGACTGTGGGTTTGGTTAGGAAATGATCTTTTTACGGCCAATATGGACAGAAAAATGGAAACCTTGAAATCTTTTACTGACAGGAGGCTAGTGACTCTACCTGGTAGGTCTGGTAGCTGATGGCCATGCCATATCTGCAGTACATGACGTAGTGTTCACAGTTGTACCACAGTAAGCTGTAGGTGACAGAGCCCAGGAGTTTCTCAGCCCTTCTGGCCACCTCGTCTCCGTCCAAAGGAGGCTGGCTGCACACTTTGTCCATGTGGTTGATCAGAATCTCTGAGCCATACGCAAAATCTGCCACAGAGTCCACTCTGACGCTGGCGACCTTAGCGATAACCCCCAGCACTAGGCGGTTATTTGTTACCATCTTGGCAATTGCAGATTTATTCTTAGAAATCACTGGTAGGATGTCCGGGATGAGGTGAGCCACACGGTTGTCTCCCAAGTAGATACCAAAATGTGTAAATAATGTCCTGGGGACTTCTAATAAATCACCACGCTTGTAAAGGGACAGGTCATGTTTAGAGTCGTCGTTGTCCTCTATTTTGGAAGCTACGTAGAAAAAGTTGAGGAGTTGGTAAAGAAACATGATGGCAGTGTGCTGCAAAAATGCTTGACACCCATTTTATTTAAGTTGGAAATGGGAGGGGCTAGAGCGGTTAGTAGGATTAGATATTGGTCAATGTTTCAGAAAGATTTTGACAGAAATAAAGAAGCTTTCACTAATCACTTCAGTGTGTGGTTGGATTTTGAAACTCGGTCCTTGTTGTATTAAGGCCAACGGTCCTCATTAAGAAAGCTAACTTGGCAACCAGTTAAATCCACATTTAAAAGGTGACTGATATTGAGCTATCATACCCAAATAAACAGCCTTTGTTTTTTGTTTTTCATCATTATTTGGCACTTTCTTGGACATTTAGAAACATATATTTTTATTTTTTATATATTTGGCTATGGCATATAGTTATAGAAATGCAATGAAATGTAATAAGCTAAATCCATCACAATATATAGCCTAGTATAAGATGTAAAGGTCATATGTGCAGTATTCGACAGTTTAATCACACTGCTTTGGTGTGATTCATTTTTTTTGCAGCATAACACACTTACAGTGTTACTGTTTTAGAAACCTGAATCATGAAATATCACACACATTAAAGCTAATTTATAGGCTTTCACAGACATGAGGTTGGAGATGTATGGAGAATCACACTCACACAAGTAAAAATACATTGTTTATTAAACATTTGTCATATTTACAACATTATATTAAGTACACTACTATAAAATACCCACCATATATACATTAAGATATTGTTGTAGTCAATGCACCACTGTATATTTATTTTTGTGGTGACTCAAATGTTAGCAAAAATGAATCGCTAACTGTATTCCTACATCAAAGAATTTATGTTTTTTCTCACACATTTAAGAGAGAACAAATATAAGTCACATAGGAAACTATTATGTATCACTCAACACAAAACATGAACCATTGTCAGCACAATCAAATGAAAGTACAGTAGACTCGTAAGGCATCACATGACAAGAGTGCACCGTCCTGAGGAGGTTTCAGGTCAGTCTTTGCAGAGTAAATGTTTTTTTGCTTGCTTGTGCTGAACTCCTTTAACCAGCCATCCACAGAGTGAAGGGAATAAGGACTGTGGGTAATGTAGTTGACGGTGCCATGCCGAAACTGACGATGGAGATAATTCCAAGGAGGCCTGTGACAATCACGCTCCGCTGGTCTCTGATGATTGATTTCAAGCACTCGCAGAACTGCAAAGGAAGTTAATACAGTTTATTTCATGTCGTGTTTATTTATTATGTAGAATGTTGTCATAGTGAACGTGATCATATAGTGAACACTATAAATCAGTGTGCAAGGTGAACCTGGAGGTAACCATAGTAACGGCACTCCTCACCAGCTACTTGTGATGGTTAAACTCAAAGCTGGATTACCAACTTGGCAAAGCATGGCTGCTACTTGGCCCTCAAGTTCACTCAATGTTGGTTGGCTTCCTTAATCTGATTTGCAGATTTGTTTGGGAATGTGCACCATTTAAAGTAGCTTACAATATTAATTAAGTCGTGCCCTGTATCAGGGTTTCTTGCTGTGCGTGGAAATGAAAACCACATCTGCTGACATCAGAAAAATATTTACACTTTTATTTTAAATAATACATTAACCATAAGAGAAAAATAGCTGAAGACATACCCTATATTTAATTAGGTTGATATTTTGTTTAGACCTTCATCTATGAAATAAATTGATCACAAGGCAAGATGGCAAGATGTGTCAGGATCTGGGGGGCTTACCACCTTGACTAAAAACTTTCCTATAAGGGGAAACCTGACCTACATTTGCAGACCTGTCTTGTAGAATGTCAAAATGTATTTTTAAGGCCTTATTTTTTCTTTGTTCACATGGTGCATAGTCCTAAATGAAGTTGTGTTTAATCAAAATGTCTAAAAGTAATTGACGTAAAAAAAAAATCTTACACCAACATAGCAGTTGTATTTTGGGTCTTTGTGAGCACTGTATCTAGGTGACAGAATACATACACAAAGGCTGCAGGGGGGCCAATAGGGAGGTCTATGGGGGCCAACAACAATAACATTGCGCCTATATGGACCATGGTTAAATTGAATACAAACAAATTTTAAAACGTGACTGGAGATTTCAACGCATCTTTTTCGGTGGAATGTGCACGATATAAGCATGATGATACACTCTAAGATGCCAATATAGAGTGTAATATGTGTAACTCGGCTATATAGCCTGTTGCAGTGGTCAACCTCAACCCCCTGGAACTCCCTCAAGGACCCCTGGGGGTCCCTGGACCCTTGGTTGAGAACCACTGGCCTAATGCACGAGGCGAAATCTGTTTGTAGCCTTACAATAATTATACAATGCACATCATAAATAACCAGAACAACACTTAAGATATAGGCATGTCATTCTGCACTGGTTCTGAGGTGTTGCGGACTACACAGTACCTTCTCTGTTTGCCGGCTGGCTGCACGGCCGTATCTGCAGTATGTCGCAAAGTGTTCGCAGTTATACCACAGCAGACTGTACGGAACTGCTCCGATGAGTTTTTCAGCTCTCTTGGCGACATCTTCATTGGGAAATGTTTGATTCTTCTTCATCTTATCCATGTGGTTAATCAGAATGTTGGAGCCATATGCAAAGTCCTCTAATGTGTCCACGCGCACCGTGGCACACCTGTAGATGCAGCCGAGGATGAGTCTCTTGTTTGTAATGACAGAACTGATGAGCTTCGTGTCGTTTGTAAGCACAGGCAGGATGTCAGGGATCAGGTGCGCGACTTTATTGTCACCTAAATAAATGCCGTAGTGGGTGAAAATAGTTCTGGGGACCTCCAGCAGGTCTCCCCTTCGGAGGGGCGGCGGGGGACCGCGCTGCGCGTGCTGGTGGCGCTCCCGGTCCTCTCCGTCCGACCAGCTGGACTCAAAAAGTTTCAAGTTGCAGAGAAGGGAGAGCTTCTCCACCAGGAATGTCAACAGCTGCAGCATCTTGAGAGTTTTCGGGGGAAATACCCTGAAGCGCTTGAGTGAAATGAGCTTTTTATCCTTAATGGCACGAGGAGGAGACAAAGCTCCGAGGACACGATTGGCCACGAGTGACCTTGTGCACGTGTGACCTCCTCTGCGTCTTACTTTTTTTTTTCTTCTCTCTGCTGCATTTTTTCTCCAGTCTGACGCACATTGTTCTCTCAACACTTAAATTAATCATCTCAAGAACTGCAGCAAAGAAGAGAATTAGCTGTCGACGATATGAGGCACATGTCTGAGGCACACTCAACATATAATGATTATTTTCTAAATATTCTAAATATTCTCTTTTAAAATAAAAGACAGTATAACCAAATAAAACGGACAGAGAAAAATAAGCATTAATGGCAAAAGTTTATTTTTTTTTAAATAAAAAATTAAGTGAGTAAATATGATAATCCAAAAGTTGTTCCAGCAGCTGTGTGCACTGTGCAGTAGTTGCTAAATGTTGTGTGCTGTTCTGACTCTAGCCACTCTTTCTGAAGAGCTGAGATTTTTATCAGCAACACTTAACTTGAAGAATGGGTAGTGATTTAACAAGTGGCTTAATGTGCTCAGTTGTGTTTCTCTAATTTAAAACTGAGAAAAGTCAAACACCAAGAGGCTGTCACTTAACAAAACCCCACCACAAAATCACTGTTAATCCTCTTTAAAGCTGCACAAATCAATATTTTTTAATTTAGAAACAATGACTACTTGTAATGTGACAGGTATCGTTCATTGTTAATTATCACCCTACTCTGCAATTGCCCTCAGCTCTATGGAGTGTTTTCAGTGTCTTTCAGTTTATTGTTTTCTGACCCGCAACTTTACTGTTTCGGTTCACTCTCGCCTCTCTCATCAGCATCATTTTCAGATGCTGTTTTCAGAGAAAAAGCTCTGATAAACCCATTGTACACCACCTGGTCAGCACCAGAAGTTATCAGCTGATAGTGGAGCATTTAGTAGTTAAAAAGTCAAATTTTCATCTCAGACGTTGTGGTGGAGACCAAAGCCAGAGCTAAAAAGAGAGTAAATATTGGACTTACATTAGCAAGGTGTTCACATTAATTCTAGTGTTTTTCACTGTCTGCTAGATGTCTACTGCATACAAGCAAATATGCTAACATGTTCACCATAACAAATGTATACATTGACAATATGTAAGTATTGTCCTTGGAGGCTGTTGCAGCCTTAGCTTGCATGGCAGCTGGATTCTCGCGATATCACGAGATCATGCGAGAATCGCAGATTTCTTGATCACTCTAATCCATCT
>JAOVVB010039113.1:0-15220 GCA_028570985.1 Heterobranchus longifilis
ATATGACTATAATTCATTCCAGTTGTTTCATGGATCTCTTGGACACAGATGATTCAAGTTCGCTTCTGTCACAGGGATCTTTGAAACATTTTCAGGAATGTATAAATTATAGACATGAGCATTTTCGCTGTGCTCTTACAATAAAACACCACAAAATTAATGAAATACATAACCAAGTGACAAGATGTCAAGATATACGTATTAAAATGTAACTTGAAGAACATCTTTCCGTCATAGCAATAAATTTTCTGTAATTTTCTGTATTCATCAGAATAACTCTACTATGATGTGCCATCTGATTTAGTGGTTTATTATTAATTAGGTCTGCTTGTGTATTAGTCATACAGTTGGAATCAAATCTGATTATGAATATCTCAATCATAGCAAACCACCGCATACAGTTTCTTATTGTTCTACCTTTCCTGATGACCACAGGGTCCCACCTAATTCCTGAAGATCTCAATTTCTTGTTTTCATTCTAATGATTTCAATCTCCAATTTACTCTGACCATCCATCCTGAAGATCTCAAGCTCATAATTCCTTCATGAAGATCAGAAGGTGTTACTCTTTACATCATGAGAATCACAAATATATTTTCAGGTGTATATGGTGGCATAGTGGTTAGCACCAAAGCCTCATACCTCCAAGAAGGAGAGTTGGAGCCCGCCGTCTGATCTGTTAGTATGGAGTTTCTATGTTCTCCCCATGCTTGGTGGGTTACCTGTGGGTCCTCCAGTTTCCTCCCACAATCCAAAGACATGCAGATTATGCTAACTGGTGTTTTTAAATTGGCTGTATTGTGTGAGTGAGCTTGTGTGGCCTGCCATGGATTGGAATCCTGCGTAGGATGTATCCCGCCCAGTGTCCCGAGTCGCCTGGGATAGGCTCCAGGCCTCCCGTGACCCTGTACCCTCTATGTTCAGGAACTCATCTCAAGATTAGATCTTACCAGAGTTTCACAAGATCTCTCTTCCATCATGAAGGTCACAGGTTTATCTATTCATTCTGAGGATCACAAACTCTTACTCTTACTCCTACCATTCCAAGACTCAAGAGTCAAAAGGATCAAAAGACCTTAATTTCCTTTTAAGCATCTAAGGCTCCCATTTCTACTGGGAGGCTTGTCCTATTTTATGTCCTGAGAATCACTGGAGTCTACGTCTATTTTTAGGTGTACAAGCAACTTATACAAGTATCCCTGGAAATACTTGAAAGCTTTCACTCTAATGATCATAACTTATACTTCCATCCATAGGATCGCCAGCTCCAACTCCTGCCAACTTGATCATCTCAAATTATTACTTTTGTCCGGGAGATGATAAGCTCCTACTTCACTTCTGATGGTCACACACACTCACTCCGTCCTGACGTTCAGGAGTTTATCTATTTATTCTAATGACCAAAAACTCCTACTCCTGCCAAATCAATGATCTCAAACTCAAGCATTTATCTTGGTATCACAAGTAGAACATCACAAGCTCCTATTTTCATCTTAACAAGCTCAATCTCCTATTTTCCTCCTGATGTCCAGGAGCTCCAAATCTTACTCCTACTCCTGACATTTTGACACTAATAAGTTCCTTCACATACCATCCTAAATTCCACAAGTTTCCTAGGACCACAAGCTCTAACATCCACCCTAAGGCACACAAGCTTCTTCTCAAAGACCACAAGTTCCAGCTAATGAGGCTCTACAAACATTCAATCAATCAAGCAATACAATCTAGATCCTGTTCCAGTATCTGGTGGATAACTCTTATGTCCTGCTACAAGCTTCTACTTTCACTCTTTCAGTCATCATGAGATGGCAATGACCATCATCTTGCACCATTAATGCACCATTACAAGTGATGTATAAGCTTGTAGGAAATGTATTTTCAAATGTACTACAGTGTTTCCTAACTTATGTATAAGTTAGGAAACACTGATGAATCGGAAAGCTTCCATCAGAGGTGACTTTCACATGAAAGCACTTAACCTTTTTAACCCTACACCTGTCAGCACTGACTTACCGCTCTACAATAACCTCATGACATGAGCCTGGAGGATGTGAGCTCTGCTAATACTACACAGTCACGTTAAGTATACAGTATTTTACTTCAAAAAAAAGGATAAGATGACTTTCAAGTCATCATGGAGTCTTTTTTAAATATATTGACAACGAGAATATTGGCTAGGACAAAAGGCACATACAATAGAGATTAGATCCAGAGATATGACAGCCTTGCTGATATTCAGTACAACCTTGAGTGTGACATTGCTTTTATACCATTCTAATATCAACAGATTATGATTTGTTTGTTTATTTAACCAGTTATTTTGCTCCGCCAGCACTTATCCTTTCGTGAGGATAGGATAACCAACTGTTATTGGTGGAGCTGGCAACTGACAGTTAGCGCCCAACAATTAGTGTAATTAACATGGGTGAAAGTAGTTTTAAATTCTTACTGGTACTATGTAGCCAAAAGGTGAAGAGAATAAATCCTAATGGTGGTGGACAGCCCTATCTGATAGCATTAAAAGGAAACTTGGAGCACTAATTAGGTTGTACAATACACTTGTCTCACACTACAAGTACTGCCCTTAATTATTGGTTAGAGGCAAATTTGGGATTCAGCCTTCTGTTACAAGTTATCTTCGCAGCTTGAGGGCATGAATAAAAACAAAACAGAGCAAGGAATTGTTAAGGAGACGGCGTGTTGTTTAAGATGACATACCGTTATCAGATGTGTGCTCTTGCTGAAAGTGCTTCTGTGACTGGTTTGAATGTGGGTTTTCCCAGGCAGCTGCTCTTTCCTCATTACTGCGGTCCGTACAGACCATGCTGTGACCAAGAGTTAGTGTCATTAACAATTATTAGCATACCTGGGGCACTGAGTGATACATATAGTTAAATGTCACAGTGCTGTTATCGTCTGTACTTCTGGAATGCCTCTGCCCAATCAGATTACTTGGTTGGAACTAACTGTTGTATCATATATAATTAAGGACAGAAGTTAATGAAGACTAAAATAGTCTAAAACTAGTGTTTGGACAGTAGGACAGTGGATAGAGCAGACGACATAACATAGTACTAGAAGCACAATCATTTGTTTTTTATTTTTTTATGTCTCTTCATTGTTCTGGATCCCTTGTTTTCAGTGACTCCAACAGACTGTGTACAAGGATGCGTAAGACTCACCTAGCATATTTCACACCTAGCTACAGTAGTGTTTGCTTCAGCTTTGCTAGTTTCATGCACAGACAAAGAAGTAAAAAAAACTTTTACACAAGTAATTAGTTTTTTATGAAAATCCTGTAAATTCCCATGATTTTTGTTTCCTATGCTGAGTAGTTTATTGAAGCCTGTGTGAAGATGTGCTTTAGTGTGTGCGTCTTTCGAAGCGAACACAGACAGATCCACTCCGTTGTCTCTTAAACACCTGATCACCTTTCCATTAGGACCTGTGCGCTCTGTTATTATCCCTACTTTCTTTCAGACACGTGTTGTAGTGGAGAATAGCAGACTCTCATTCACAACCTCAGAAAGTGAAAAGGACAATTTGGGAAACGATTTGGGAAACGCAGTTGTTGTGGTTTTGTGGTGTGTCATTCCAATTCTGAGTTATTTGAAGCCTGGGTGAAGATGGGTGTGTGTGAGAAAAAAGAAAAAAAGAGCATGTTGTGGGCAAGTCAGTATGTGTTTGTGTGTGTGTGTGTGAGAGAGAGAGAGAGAATGAGTGAATGACAGAAAATGAACGCATGTCACGTTAAACAAAGCAGATCCCCTTGAGAGGCCAGAGTAAAAAGGTTGCTGTTGCTGTGGTGCATTACTTGAATTATGGATCTTTACTGTGACCTCAAAGAAAAGAAAAGTCAGGATACACTAGATGTAAAAGAAAATGTTTTGGTTAAACTTTTAGACATCTACATGTTGCATGTCCAGTCAATTTCTGCTTTCTGAATTACAGTGTAACATGATGGTTTTCTGATTAGTAAATAACAAGTGACAAACGGTGTTGTACTGTTTTCAACACCAGCGCTGACACTGGAGACTCCTTCTAATAAATCTTACATAAACATCTCCTTACAGAAAACTACACCAGAGCAGTTCGGATTGAGGCTTAAACACTGATACCATAACCTTGACACTTGGAAAGAGTGTCAAAAAGATTCAACTACTTGCTTTGAACACAAAACTCTCTTTCTCTCTTTGTGTAACTGAGAAGCGTGCAACTTCAATGGAGCCAAATCCACAACTCACACAATACACAGTGCTTCCACACGGCCGAGTGAGTGGACATTTTGATTTCCCTTGTGGTGCAGGTTAAACTTCAGACAGAGATCTAAGTACTGCAAAGGTTTCATAAAAATTCTGTCCAGCCTGTTTTGCGTGGTGCTGTGACAAAAACCGGCTGGACAGACAGACAGACAGACAGACAGACAGACAATCATACAGACAGACAGAAAAATTCTGAGACTTTCGGGTCCTCCGATGTAAAGATATCATCGATGGAGTGAGTTCTGACCAATGTACAGACCAAACCTAGACCTACTCTGGAAACTCCGGGAACAAATACACCCTGCAGAAGTATAACTTTAAAAAGTTTATTAACAGAAGAAATCTAAAGGAGTTTTGCAAATTGTTAACAAACCGTCCGGTGGATACGACACAGCGCGCGTGCAGTCCTGCGCACGTCATTCCAGCACGCGCGAGGAAACCACACAAACTGTACGACACACACGCACGCACGCGCGCGCGCACGCACACACAGAGCAGGTGACTCACCGCCCCGAACACCGCCGCCGCCGCCGCCGCCGCGAGCACTACAGCGTACATGCTTGTGAAGTTGTGCGCGCGCCCTCTCCGAAGTGCACGCGGACTCTGCTCAGGAAATCAGCGCTGATTAACGGTGGATGATGATGATGATGACGAAGAAGAATCAGTAGTGCGCGTGAGGCGCAGGAGTCAGCATCCCTCTGGTGTTTCCGCGCGCGCACACTCTCCACTGGCCGCGAGCTCTGAGTCGCGCGCTCATTGATGTCCAGAAGTAAATAGAGAGAGAGAGAGAGAGAGAGAGAGAGAGAGAGACGGACTGGTTACGGGCTGAACAGAGGAGTGTGTGAAGAGCGAGTGAATAGAGAGGAAACGATCCGGCACTCCTCTTTTCTCTCCTCCTCCCCCCCCCCTCTCTCTCTCTCTCTCTGTCTGTCATTTTGTCACTTTTATGTCTTCCATCTTTCTGCCCTGTTCCATCACTTTTTCTCTTTTTGTCTCTTTTTTCCTTCTTCTCTCTGTTTCTCTTCTTCACTTTCCCTTTCTCTCAATCTCTGGCTCACTTTTATGTCTCATTTCCACTCTGTCCTTTTCTCCTTTTTGGTGTCAGCCCTCTATCCCAGTTCTTCTTTGTTTTTGCTCTTTCTGATTCTGTTCACGATTTTCTCTTCTACTCCCCTCTTAATCTCATCTTTCTATTCCACTCTGCCATTTTCTCTTTTCTTCGTTTGTCACCATCTTTCTTACCATCTTTTGTCACTTCTCTTTGTTGCCTCTGCCCAATCAGATTACCCGTTTTGAATTAACTGTTGTATCATACAGAATATCATTTAGGACAGAAGTTAATGAAGACTAGTAGAGGTGTTTTGGACAGTAGGACAATGGATAGAACATAGAAGCACAATCATTTGTTTATTGTTTCTTACTGACACTACTACTGACAAAGAAACAAGTACAGTACTTGGTATTAATCATTCAGGGGAGTCACACTATATTTAGTTTTATTCATTGTGTGTATTCACAATTAAGCTGCTAGATTCACTCTTTAAAAGATAGACTAGTTAATATTAACTGAACTGCATTAGCTAGCTAGTAGAGTTCAGGAATAAAAAACTATTCTGTAGAAGCTGTCAGTCTGTTTTTGTCTCCTCTTCTTCACCTTCTCTTTCATTCTCTGTCTCACATTTAATGCCTCTTATTTTCACTCTTATTTTTCTGTTCTTCCAACCTCTCAGTCTTTCACTGTCTCTTTCACTTCTGCCTTTCTGTCCCACTCGGCCACTTTCTCTATTCTGCACCTGTCAACATTACTATTTCTCTCTCTCTTTTTACTTTCATGTTTTCTGTCTTTCTGTCCTGTTCTATCACTTTTTCTCCTTCTTTTTGTTTCCTTTTTTCTTCTTCCTCTCTCTTTTCTCTTCTTCACTTCACTTTTTCTCATTCTCTGTCTCATTTTTTATATGTCTCTGTCCCTTTCTCTTTTCTTTAGTGTCACCTCTCTATACTAGCTCTCTCTTCCCCCCTCAAACTCTCTCTGTCTCTTTCGCAGCTTCTATGTCTATCTGTCCCATTCTTTCTCTTTTTTCACCTGTCAACATCTCTCTTTTTCTTAACCACAAAATCACACCACTCTATCCCTCCCTCTGTCTCTCTGCCACATGTTGTCTTTTCCCATGTGCTCTGTCTGTGACATCTCTCTCTCTCTCTTTCTCTCTGAGTGTTGTATGAGTGTTAAGTGATAAATATATGAGCTCTTTGACATCTCGCCAACTTTCTTCTTCCTTAAATAAACTGTGAAGTTGTAGTTTAACATGAACTGTAAACAGTTGAGAGAGAGAGAAAGAGATGCCGTGGCCTCAGCCTCCACTCTAAAAGACAGTGCAGGACAAAAATATTTGAAAACTTGCGCTTACACACATTTTTTTCATTCTGTCTTTTTTTTCTTACTTTTTTCTTTCACCCTGTATGTCTCTCTCTCTCTTGTCCTTTCTGTCCTTGTCTGTTTTCTTTCCCCCTCATAAAGTCCATCTATCTTCTTCTGTTTTTTTTTCTCACATTCTGTATCTTTTCTACTGTCTCATATTTCTTCTCGCATACAATCTCATACCTCTGTCTTATAGCCTACTTGTCTTTCTGTCTCTTACTTATCTCTTTATCTCTCCATCTCTATCTCATCTCATTCTTTTTGTCTCCTCATCCATCTCTTCCTCTCACTCTTACTGTTCTTTCTCTATACTCACCCATAATGACTGGTATATCATGTTTAAACAAGTACCTGGACAAGAAGACAAATTATGATGTCAATGAGACTAATGACTTTAGCAGGAACCGTCACAACGCTCCTAACACAGCTTGTAAATGATGATGACGGTGCATAAACACATCTGTTCATCTCAAACTGTTCTCTGTTGGAAACATGATATCATGTACTGTAGTAGCAATGCTCCAGGACCAAAGGCAAAAAACGCTTGATGATTTATTCACTTACTAAAGTATCTGTTGAATGAGGTGTATCACTGGCGAATCACACCTAAAAATCAAAGGTGTGAAAATATTTAAATCATGTGGAAGAAAAAACATGAACTATGTGTAAAAACAAGAGTATAAAGTATATACAGTAAATAATTTAATTGTGTAAAATTCATATGTAAAAATAAGTAAATACTGTGTAAAAATGTATGATAACGTGAATTAAGTAGGTGAAAAACAATGACATGTAAATAAAAAAAACATGTAAGAATCACCTGTAAAAAATTTTTTTATAAAAATGAATTATGTAAAAATGAAATTGTCAAAATAAATGAATTATGTTTAGAAAAATCACGTGGAAATCACATAAAAATGAATACAGTATGTGAACATTTTTTGGAAAATTAGAATTATGTGTAAAGAAAAATCACGTGAAAATTATGTAACAATCACATGGATAAAATAAATGTATAAAAAAATCACATGGAAATTATACAATTCTGTGTAAATGAAATCATTTGTGGAAATAAATCACTTATGTACAAAATAAAATATCACATTTATATTTATATAATGGTTTAGCTCCCACATATATAGCATTCTTGTTAAAGTATTTGGCTCTTTTTCTTTTTTTGCATATTTGTCACAGCTAAATGACTGAGATCATCAAACACATTTTGATATTACACAAAGATAACCCACGTAAATACAAGATGCAGTTTTTCAAATGATGATTTTATTTATTAAAAAGGAGTCCAAACCTAACTAAAGTAAAAAATAAAATGATGTGTAAAAAAATTACATATTAAAGATGAACAATAAATTAAGTATAAACAAAAAATAATGTGTAAAATGGCAAATAATTAAATTATGAAAAAGTTTACATTATGTAAATGTTTATTATATAAAATTAACATTTTAAAATTAAATGTAAATGAAAATGTTTATCTTGTGTTAATGTGGAAACTATTTAATCCTATAAATTTGAGATGATATATAAAAACAAATCAGTTGTAAAAGTGTGCAAAACATAAAATGAGACGAGGTTTTCAATATACATAAAGCTGCCCTGCAGTTAGACACCCTTACAATAGACTTTATAAGAAGCTGAATCACGCACACACTGTTCAGAAACCACCATACCGTACTCTACCCAACTGTAATGCATGCATATATACTGTATGCAGTCCCTAATTGCTCACTAATGGAGATTTTATGCATGGCCTACTGTCCATTACATTTTATACTGTACACAATGCACGTTTACATACACCAAAGAGCCATAGCATTAAAACCATTAACGTTAAAACCATCTAGGATTTGGACTACAATTGTGCCACCAGGGCGCATCTGGCTCATTAGAGTATAGCTCAACTGGGCCTCTGGGTGGTGCTGCAGGGTAGGATGGTGGCAGCGGATCCTTTGGGTGGCATGAGTTGTAGGGTGAGGACAGCAGGATTCTCCATGCTGGTGCATCCCATGGGTGCTTGATCGGATTGGGATACAGGGAATTTGGTTGGAGGCCTTGGATGCTTCGCCTGCTGGACCCAGTGGACCTTTTGTGGAAAGCATTGATTTTTAGGGTATATTTGATGATATACACCAAATTGTTGTTCATTTCCGTTTGGAGTGGTGTTAATGTTATGTCCGATTACCATATATCACTAGTATTCCACGGGGTCAGAGTGTAGAAGTCACTATTTCATACCCTACCAGAAGAGTGGGTAACTGTTCACCCACCACAAGAAGGATTGGCATTTGTTAATATGTACACTACAGTGTATTGTATAGATGTACTTATGTGAGATGCAGGGCCCTATCACTGGACATACACACTTTAGCATGCCTTGATTTGAACTTTATAGAAGATTAAAGCTCTTTTCAGTTTTAATTAACCAATGAGTCAACTCCCAATTTTTTTATTAATTTTTTTGTAGAAAACCTGCTAATCTTGTCAAAGCACTGACACTGGAGTCTCCTTCCATAGATGTTACATTTACGAAACAAGAAACTTCAACAAATGCATGCAGTATACAACTTACAGAACTAATTTCTCTTTAACATACAACTGCACTACTCGCAGGGCTGCACTGATGGATAAATAACCCACACATTCTGATCCATCAGAATCCAGCATTCTGCATGGCTGTGGTATAAATCTCATTACAAATCTATCCATAACACCGTAAGTCTTTGGTGCCTGTAGACAATAGTGTGGTCTGGGAAAAGTAAATAAGTGCAATCAGGCTTGTGTTGATCTGCTTCTCCAACCTTTTTCCTGTGTCTAGTTCTCTACTGCACATCATTAAAGGAAAACTGTTTCCAGGACCAGCTGTAACAGTTTTTCTTCCCCAGGTTTTCTGATTTAAAGTTGCACCACTTATAGGCTTTTCTTCTTCTGATTTAAATCACCAGCATTGATAAAGATTGCCATAAAAGATCTGGAATTTCCTGAAAATATTTTCTGGAAATCTGCTCATTTCATGTGATACATTTTAATAGAGGTGAATGGTGAAACACTTGCAGAAACCAGGGCCAGAAACAGGGCCATTACAGCATGCAAGACAGCGTCCTCCATTATGTTGCGAATGAAACACGGTGTTGCACTTTTATCGCTGAAGGGAAGCCAGGCTGAGGCTTGGTTTCATTTCTAAAAAAATTTTAAAGATTAACCAATCAGAAAATGATGTTTTCATAACGTTGTCAAATTGTGATTGGCCAGAACTATCTCACTAATAAGGTGAGGTTACTGTCATACCACTATTAAACTACATTCTAAACTGCTCTTCTACATTAACATTAGCAAACATTAGAAAGTGCAGATATAGAGTAGATTTTATGCTTTTAGTATTAAGAAAGAAAATAAAAAATTACCTTAACTACCTCAAAAGCAGCAACTAAAAAAAATCTATCTATCTTCTATCTTCAACCGTTTATAGCTTATTGCATTATAATATAATATTATATTATTATTACAGTATAATATTATTGCCATGGATTAGCTGCATAATTTAACATAATTTAGTTGTCATTTAAGTTGACTATTTAAAAATAAGAAGTATAAAAATGATTTGTCAAGTTCATATAGCTGGGTTTATAAGTCACGTCTCTAATACATGTAGCCTACTGAATAGTTTAAACCAAATGTTTCCTGAATTGAGTTTGTAATGAATGCTCATTTTATTTATTATTGAATCTTTGCTGTACATTAAGTGTCTGGTTATACATTTGGGAGGAGGCCTCCGTCTACATGCTTTTGAGCAGGAGTTGCATGAATTAAATGTTCAGAATTATGTGAGAGTTTGTGTGCATGTCCATGTAAGTGTGTATGTCGGTAAACACAAGCATCAGCTGGAGTGTGTGCGTGCACATGAAAGTTTTGTGGAAAATCATACCGGGCACTCTAGAAGTTTATCTGGCCCTGATCACTGACAACAACGAGACAGCCTACTTGGAGATTACAAAACTGGGGAAGTGGTGCCAGAGGAACAACCTTCTCCTGAACGTCAGCAAGACATAGACGTTGATAGTGGACTTTAGCACAAAGCAGGAGAGGAACCATCACATCCCTGTTATCAATGAGGCCCCAGTGGAAAAAGTGGACAGCTTCCGGTACCACAGGGTTCACATCACGCAGGTGATGTCATGCTTCTGTTACATCAACACCATTTTGAAGAAGGCCTGGCAGCGTCCCTGCCACCTTAGACGCCTGAGAGACTTAGAGTGCTAAGGAACTTTTACTCTTGCACCATAGAGAGCATCCTGATGAGAAACATCACGACCTGGTTTGGGAACAGCACCATGCAAGACAGACAAGCTCTACAGTGGGTAGTGCAATCAGCCAAGCTCATAATCCGCACCAAGCTTCTTGACCTGCTGTCAATCTACAAAACGTAGTGCCAGGAAGTTGGTAAAGGACCTCAGCCACCCCAGCAATGGACTGTTATCAAGCATTTATGGTTCGTGCTGGGGAAAGAATACCATACATGGAGACACCACCTTGCGAACGTACAGGATTTAAAGGGTCTGGTACTGACCACTTAGTACCAGAAACCACACCACTTCAGAGGTCATGGAGGTCATAGAGCCTTGAAGGGCCAGGGCTGTTTTGGTGGCTACTTAATATTATGCTTGTGGTCATAATGTTAGGGCTGATTGATGTGTATGCGTCTACAAACAGAGACTCGCCAAGCACTTGGTGTTCCCGGTATAGACCATGACCCAAGGTACGATAATGTGCTTTCTTTAAATGACATGTCAGTCAAATCTAGTCCATTAGAGGTTCACCTATAGTGTGCTGCATATCTCTGAACACCCTGCCATGCACTGGGGTCCCATTCTGCATGTGTTCCCAGCTCCTACTCCATTTTATAGGAACCACACATTCAATTGCACTTCTATTGCAGCTCACCAGAAACCCATTAGGAACAAGTCATGCTTTCCATCACGTAACAGGAATTAACTTGATTCTTTTTTATCAGACCCCTGAAGGTTTCCATTAGGGGTTTTCTGATTGCAAGGAAATAGCATCAACATGGATGTGTCCTTGTTTATGGGTACAAGACCATCAAACTGAAATGAAACACAGAACGGGTTTAATGACATTTTAAAAATGCTTAGGAATCGACTCTTAGTGATCCAAGCACAATGAGCTGACATACAGTCAAACGTGTGAAACAAGTATTCGGGTCAATCCTTTTTTGTTGCTGAACTTGTTCAATCTAACATTAAACTGAAGCAAGCTCCTCAATCATCTGCAATGAATGAAACAGCCGTGAGATTAGTGCGCCATCTATCTGTAGGAATAGTAGCAAAGTAATTGGTAAATGGTACATATGGCCAAACTGCAATGGGTTTTGCAATTGGTGTATGTTAATAAGAAGTAAACACAACACTCAAAAATTTATAATACATATTTGGGTTGTTTATGGCTGGAATTCTGGCTTTTCAGAGATTTGCGATCAGCTCACTAATAACAGTCTGATCTTTCTGCTCTCAAACAATCATTACCATTTTTACCTCCAAACTGGACGATGAGGAATATTTTGACTCGTGATTCTTTTCATTAGTAGCATTCTTTTTTATTATTTTATAAAATCTTATTCTATATTTTATTATTATTATTATTAACAATAATACAAATACTCACTGTCTTTTGATAAAAGGTTTTAATTACACAGTAAGACCAGAATTGCCTCAAAACATATAACTCACTCATTCATCATCTGTACCGCTTTATCCTGTATTCAGGGTCGAGGGGGCCTGGGGCCTATCGCAGGAGGCTTAGGGCACGAGGCAGGGTACACCCTGAGAACCTGGAGGAAACCCACCAAGCAAGGGGAGAACATGCAAACTCCAACCCTCATAGAGACAGGAATAAAGCCTGGCTGGGAATCGAACCCAGACCCTGGAGGTGCAAGGTGGTGACTGTGCTAGCCACTACACCAGCGTGCCACCCAAAACATATAAATAAAAACAAAAAGTATAGGCAGTTATTAAAAGGTTCAATATATGCAATTTGTTTTTAACGTTTCACTGAAAGAGCCAAGTCAAAGCTCTAGACCATTGGCACATTTGTGGTCACACTTTTGGTGGACGACACAAATCTATTTAAACTTTAAGACAAAACTGATTAATGTGCAGTGTTTAGCCAAACCACAGCTACGAACAGACCTATACCTAAAGTAGGTTCAATAACTAGCCTAACATTTTTTCACTTTCTAGTATTTGGACTATATGATCTTTTATTAGTTACAAAACTACATGTAATAGTAATCTACATTTTTAAAACACAATTAAAGTGTTTATGCTTCATATAAATCACTTAAAATATTAAAAACCTCTAGAGCACTAGGAAAAAACGCATAGCTGCCTGTGACTAAGTTACGCTTTACCTTCAAACAAAATATTCCACAAATCAGATTTTTTTTTTTAAATATATCAATCCATTTAAAGTTTAATTTATTATTGCTTTTGAAGAAATGGACACTTTTATTGCACTTAACCCGGTTATTTGGGGATATTCACCAAACTTATAGACTGAAAGTAAGCTGTTAATTAGAAACAAAGTTTTTAGATTAGCTTTAAACTTAGTTTAGATATCACCAACATTGTTTACCACATTTAATATAAATGAAAATCAGTTTAATTTTCATTAAAGATTTTATATATAAATAAAACTAGCAGCCATTTGCTTTCTAGTTTAAACAATCAACATCGAACAATCACCTCCTTTACAACCATCAGGAAATGAATGACTGCGATACAGAAACCGAGGTTTGGACACCGAATTTTTTTGTCGAGCCAGCTACAGTACACAGAACATGCAGAGAACAGGCATGGACGATAATTTCGATCTTTTAAAAGGTTTAAACTGCTAGATTGAAAAAAGTTCTACTTTAGTAGAAATCATTTTTGCTCTTTTGTAATTGTCGCATCATACAAATTTTTCCCCTCGAATTTCAAAAAAGTTCAATGATGAGTCATCTCTTTAGGAACACTTTAAAGGCATTTTTTTAATGGTTACAAAATCTTATTGCTGAAGCACCAACCTTCTTTCTTTTCCTGTCCCTTAGTTTTAGGCACAACTCAAATGGACACAGCCTGTCTCCAGGGCCATGTCTTTTTCTTTAGTAGCATCAAACATGGTTGATCAATTTTCCAACCTTGTATACAAGTTTATTCATTTAAGTAGTTAGTCTGGGCAAATTGCAGGGGAAGGAGGATTTTTTTTTTTATCAACTTGGGGCTGCCCAAAGCCTGGCATTTCATGCAAATTTGCTATTAACCACTAGTCACAACCCTACAACTCACAATTGAGACTCAACTTCACCTCAAAACAGCATTCTGACATCCAGTTCATTATCCTGGTTCTCTGGATGTAGAAAGTTCACTTAAGGTGAAATATCAAAGCATTCTTTCCAAACCATGCGAATTCACATGCCTCATTGCAGCATGAACAGTTGAACATAAGCTTAGCAAAAAGCATGGTGTGAGCAAGATAAAATAGCAATCAAGAACCTTAACCTTGAAGTAAAAGCAGTTTGTGCAACACGTCTGTCCCTGTGTAAAGATGTGTGCCAAGTCTTCAAACACAGCTTTTTAAAAAGAGCTAATTTACACACTTGCTTGGCAGGACTGGGTTGTTTAGCAGCAACATTTCCATGTGTTTTATGCTTTACATTTGGCACCTAAGCAGTAATTTTTTCATAGATGTTTAAAACACATTTAATTCAAAAACACTGAGAACGTGGCAGATTACAATGTGTACATTTATTCTGGGAATCCACACTGTGATGGTCAATATATTTAAATGAAAGAAACCCATATACTGTAGGAATTCTAAATAAAAATACGAGTTTTCCTTTTAAAAGAGAACCGCATGAATTTAACATTGAGGAAAGATCTGCAATTTATTATACACCTACTCCAAAAAGTTTTTCAACTTTCCCCATTTCCTCTTAGAAACGCAAGACAAATGGCTTGAGCCAATAGAAAGAAGAGCCAACAAGACCTTTTCAGAAACTGAACATTTATTCAGAACCATACATTCAAGGATTCATTTTCCTACAAGTGATATTCAAGTGAAGCAAAATGGTTGAACTTCCCTCAGTGTCCATTTCCTAGGGTGGGGGGAAAAATTAAACAAAAACCCAGAGTCAAACATTTTAGAGAGGACTCTCTACTTGGGTTGTAGTAAGTTGATCATTAAAGCTCACCATGTCAATGAAACGACAAAATGAAATCTTCCATCCTATATTGAAAAAGTTACAGTTTAAGTGTTGCAGTGTGCTCACACTGGAGACTCCTTCCAGAAATGTTAAGCACTCATGCTTGTTGGAGCACAAATCATGTTTAGCAGTTACCTCTTCCCATCATCCAGTTCACACTGCTAGCATTCCCAATCCAGATCCTGCAACCAAGTCATTTTTGTCCCACATCGCTTTCACAGGGTGATGGACAGCATGAAATCCTGCGTATAGGACGATGATAAA
>JAOVVB010039122.1:0-15220 GCA_028570985.1 Heterobranchus longifilis
TAACCTATTATCCCAATTTATGCATGTCTTTGGACTGTGGGAGGAAGCCGGAGTACCCGGAGAAAACCCACGCAAGCGCAGGGAGAACATGCAAACTCCACACAGAAAGGCCCCAGTCCCTGTCCCAGGCAGGCACCAGTAACCTTTCTGTTTAAAACTCTGTTCTCTTTCTTGGACAAGATGTATTCTCAATCTATTGTTTCTCCATCCGCAGCGACATCCATCCTGAAGAAATCCAAGAGAGCACGACGGGGCAACGTGACCTTTGACCAGGTGACGGTGTTCTTCTTCCCTCGGTGCCAGGGCTTCACCAGTGTTCCCAGTCGAGGAGGATGCACTCTGGGCATGATGCAGCGCCACAGCGTGCTCCGCACGTACACGCTCGCTGAGTTTGCTGTGGAGCAGCGGCTCCTACGGCGGGAAAAATTCCTCAACAGACTCAGGGAGGAAAAGCTGGAGGCTCTCAAACTGAAGGTGAGAAAAGTTGCCCTAAAGTGTATCGGATGATTTGTTTTAAAAAAAAATCCCCACATTCTGATACACTAAGACCCTGTTTACACTTGGTTTTTATGGAAAATGTGTCTCGGTGATCCGAACACAAGTGGACAGCCGAGACACGTCGGCTGCGTTTATGATGCGTCTCAACTGACCACTTGTGTTTAGATTTCGTTACTGCCTACGTCTTTCTGCTGGAAGACCAAAGGGCTCCACACACAGTTATTACACCCACACTCTCACCAGTCACGTTAGCGGTTGTTTCAGTACAACTGGAGATATCGCTGTCAGCAGAATCCAACACCTCCTGCTATAGGTCAAAACAGTGGGCGGTCACGCAACACTTCGTGCAACTCAATTTATAGAGCGTTGACACGCTGTCACCAAAACCACCAACGCGCTGCACTGATGACATATTTTCCTGTTACGTCCTTGTCGGTGACGCATCAGGATGCATTAGCATTTACACTACAAAAGATATGTGGTCCCAGACCACCTCGAGAAGTGGTTTGAGCGATGGGATCACAAAGCATCCTGGTGCTGTCCACTTGTAATCCGATCGCCTGAGATGCATTCTTAAAACCAAGTGTAAACAGGCTCAAATTGAATGCGACAATTACTCATTGGATGCCCTTTTTTCTTCTCTCCAGCTGACTAAGAATGGAACCCAAGAGAACGAGGAGGCGGAGCGGCTAACGGTGGACGACATCCCCGAGCAGGACATCGACATCAGTGGGGCCAATTTGGACGAGGGCTCGTTCCTCCAGCCTTACCCGCCGAAACGTCGCTACGCGCTGCTCAAAGCAGCCGGCGTGAAGAAGATCGACAAGGAGGAGAAGAGGCAGCTGCACGAGCTGAGGATCTCCAGGGAGAACTGCGGTTGCGACTGCCAGGGCTTCTGCGAGCCGGAGACGTGTAGCTGCAGCCTGGCCGGCATCAAATGTCAGGTAGGACGAAAAACCTAAACTTTGGTGCGACAATAAGGGTTCCAGATCACAATACAATTGGGACTTCATATCTGTATTTCGCAAGTAATTGAACTACTTCCTCCTGCTTCCCACAGATGGATCATTCCTCTTTCCCGTGTGGCTGCACCAAGGACGGCTGCGGAAACACGGAAGGTCGCATTGAGTTCAACTCCACCCGGGTACAGACGCATTACATCCACACGATCATGAAGCTGGAGCTGGAGAAGAGGCTGGAGGAGCAGTCGAGCACGGAGGAGGAGGAGGAGAACGCGACCGCCTTACCAGCAGTGCCCTCCTTCCCGTTTAGCTCGGAACTGGTGGCGGCTGGAGAGAACAGCTGCAGCAGCGACATGACGGACTTATCGGACTCTTCCGGTCAGAGCGAGGACTCCGAGGCGGGCGAGAGCCCGCGCGAGCATCGCACGCCGCTGGACGTGGATGAGAAAGGCCTGAGCCGCATTTTGAGTTTCAGCGACACGGAGAACGGCTCGAGAAGCAGCAGGGACGGCGGGGACTGTAGAGACATTTGCTGCCCGGATCAACGGCACGAACAACAACAGCCGTCTACGGAGGCTTTTAGTAGCTTTAGCATGGTGGACTTTGCAGACGAGAATGACAATATAGACGCCGCGCTGTTGGACGATCACACGGACAATCGAGCAACGGCCGTCTCAGAACTTTTGGATGAGAACGCCAACCAGGGAAACGGCCTGTTCCACAGCAGCAGCGTGCCGCACACGCCCTCGCCAACCATCGACCGCTCGGCGAGCTACAACATGGACTTGAGCCTCTCCTCGGAGTCGGACCTGGAGTTCTTTGACGGCTTCCCCTGCTTGGGGCCCAGCTCGCTCTACAACTCCCTCAAGGAGTACGAACACATGGACAACTTTTTTCAGTTTCAGTTGCCTAGTTACCCCAGCCTCCCTCCGGCGAGCGACCCCGGGACCTGCCTCCTGGAGTCGCTCATTGGCCTTTCAGAATCCGTCCCGGAACCCCCTGCCACATTTACAGACAATCAGCTGTTGGAGGAAGCCATGAAATTGTCTGTGATGGAGTCTGTGAAAGTTTGACGAAACGTAAAAAAAATTTTTAAAAAATGTGTGGACAGTGCAAGAAAAAAAGAGGGGTTTTGGAGGGGACCGAACATGCACATAAGAAGTGATTTTTGTGGAGGAAGCTGTGATTTCCCTCTTGCCTAATAAATGTTCAAATTCCAGACTTGCCTTCAAAACGTTAGCAAAGCAGTTTGGGATTATTGCTGTGTGAGATGGCAGCTAGTGTTAAAAGTGAAAACAAAATTCAATTTGACCAGGCCCGTAGAAACCAATGATGGCGATCAGTTCCTAAGAAAGCTCTTTTAACCAAACCAAGATCACCAACCATATGCTGAACAGGAATTAACCGGGGCCAGGTCGGGAATCTCAACACAGCTGAATGTGCACCTCAGGGATTTTTTTCTAGCTTTCTAGCTTTTGGAGGCAATGTATGGTGACCATTGCTGTGATGGCCTTCATATGAAACCCGAGTCGAATCACAACATAGTTCATGTCTGGGCTCACGCCCGGATGACTTGAGTAGGTAGGGTCCTCCCTGTGTTGAATCCTGAAGCTAGCGGACTCTTTCTCCTCGAGATCTCTCCCAAGGGTCTTATATATGGTACAAAAAAAAAATCCCTCTAAAAGCTCCTCGATCAGCACTTTATCTGTGAAAATAGCTATAGGCATTGTTGTGGTTGTATGGGGTCGATTCAACAGTTCAACGCTAAATTATGGAGTTCCTTATTTATGAGCTGGGTAACTAGAAAAAAAAAATGCTCATACCATTTAAAAGCTGTAGCTTGTATTGTCTTTATTACTTTTGTTTTAAATTATTTCCTTTCATGATTTTATTCTATTTATTTCAGATAAACGCCTACTTTCACTCAAGAAGCACTGTGGTTTGATATTTTTCACCTAAAAGTGCAATCTTCCTTCCTTTTTTCCATATCACATTATTAAGTCGTTGTTATGGGAAACGGGACCACAAGAAAGTCCATCAGAAAGTATTTAATATCTATTCTCTTACATTTAACTTTTTTTTTTTTTTTTGATAACTTATTACATCATCATTTCATTAGCTATTTAATTTAAGACATTTTGGCAATAAAATGGGGTGTTGTGAAGTTTACTGGATGTGCCTGCTTATCAGGGGAGCCATGCCTGCCAGTGGTGTGTGCACAGTGCTTCCATTTAAGCTTTGGGACTGAAAACTGTGGAATCTCCCTAATCACTGAAACTAAATTATGGGTCTATTATTGTATCGCTGCCTATAATGTAACCATAGAAAATTACACTAATATTTTCTAACTAATTTATGTAGGTTGACAAAAGAATTCTAATCACTGACAAATTGAATATTTTATTAAGAAAGCAAAAAAAAAAAAGTAATTTTCAATCTGGGACAACCTTTGTAATATATGAATTATAGAGAAATGTATACTTATGAAGGTTATCGCTCTCTAGCATTCTGAAGTATTTTTCATAGGCAGTCTTATGGTTAGATATCTTTAGCGAAATGCCACTAAAACTTAAGTAAATTGCAAAGATCAATTTGATTGTATTCTGAATTTCTTGGAAGTCTGTGACTTGGGTTACATTATGTTATGAATTACACATGTAAAGGGTTTTTTGTGGATAAAAACTGCATATATTATACAATTTTTATCGCGCACACAAACCCTGGAAATTGAAGAGTTGCCTCATTCGTGATAGAACAAGACCTTTCGAAGGTGATTCTGCTGTCGCCTGAACAGCCGAGGACACTAGAGAGTTGATGTACATATCTCACCCTTTCTACAGCTGTTTCAACAGCCTTTCTGGACCCTTTAGAAAATATGCATGCAGGTCCTGTTTGTTAAAACTTGTTCTGATTAATTGTATACTTTGAAAAAGTGCTGCGTGCACATTGGAAATGTATTATTCGCTTTTTGCCTTTTTGATTACTTTTGAAATCCATCCGATATATGTTCATATGCCATGAAGAGGGCACTGATTTTTGCAAGCAAGCGTTTGTTTCTCTTGTACAAAACATCAATTCTCATGAAGAAATGGCAACAGTGAGTGTTTATCAATGTAATGTATTACAGTACAGCTTTTTTTTTTCTTTTTTTTTTTAATTTCATTTTCAAAGAACGTGTCTTACTTTTTGCCTTTTGTGTTGTACATATTTCTGCTTGAATGGTCCTGCAGAGCAAACAAAGCTGCTTTATTTTTTACATATTCACACTTTAACCTGCTGTTCAAAAACAGTTTCTTTCATCTAAGCCATTTTGACAGCCTGTCCCTCCAAATAATAATAAAAAAAAAACATTTTCTAAATGCTGTTGTTTGTCATATGCTGATTTGTTAAAGTGCACTTTATGCTACATAGTACATCTTAATGAAGTTCAGATTCAGGCTACATCCGCTTTAAAAAGCATAACTTTTGCTACGTTTACGCCTCGCGTGCACGCTACTCCGGCGTTTTTTCCGAGTCCCCGGAGACGTTTGGAAACGCTGCTACTGGCCCCGTTTGAGTTTTATAACTCTGAGGTTGCATTTTAGTCTAGACAGGCTGAAACGGAGACACCCGTGTGTCAAGCCAAAACATTATATATAAGCCTCTACCTTTTGTAATTTCATCTTTCTTGTGTGGGTACGCAAAGAAATCTGCTCTTACTTTTCACCACTGCTGTTCTTCCTCTGTAGTATTTTCAGTTTATACAGCATGATTTTCAACCGCAGAGTAACGTCAGACGTGTACGTGAATGGTCATGTGATATGCGTTTCAGGCGTGTTAACATGGACAGAGATTATTTCTGAAATGATGCTAAAACACGTGTGGGCGGAGATCGTTTTCTACATCCACACTAACATGTTTTCAAAACGCTGTTTTAAAATGAAAACGTATTAGTGTGGATGCAGCCGCAGAGGATAAGCAAATAATATGCCGTTGCTGTTCTTGATTTGTCTTGCATTTTTTTGTAGTCTTGGCTACATATTTTCTATAGCATTAAAGCAGCAGATATTGCATTGACATTCTTTTTTTTTTTTTTTTGTGCAAACCACTGGAATTCCTCTGCGGCTTCTGGTCTCCATGGTTAAGAGAAAAACACTTTATGTGATGTCATGCTGTAGTCTCCTGACTATCACCACAAACATATGGCCAGAAATCCCAGACAAGAAGGAAATGTCGGGCCAGTGACTGCATATAGCTCACATTTGGCCACCATTAAGAAAAACGTGGTTCTCGTTAAGTCTTTAGGTAGATGTTACAAGAATTCCTTTTGGCTTTATTTGATTCTGACTACGTTAAAGGGATTTACCTCTGTGACACTTTGTCACTTTAGAAAGCCAGTTCCTTTCTTTAGTTTAAATCAAAAGACGCAGTGGCTCTTTAACCCCCATTTACAGACTGACTGTAAGCAAAGTACATGGTATAGTCAGCATAGTATTTAATCTAAACATAAACCACTATTATTGCCAGCCTTTGGCAAAATTAAAAGTAATCACAAACTGTACGTTAAACACAAATGACTGATATGCAAATTACTTTTATTTCAGCGATTCCGTGCCATCTATCGTACAATCTGGAAGAAAAAAAAACATACAAAAAAAAAAAGGAAAGTCAGGCAACTGAAATATACAGACAAAACGTGGTGACATTTTCAGAATCACATCATAGGAGGCTCACTGAAAAGATCCAGTCCTGGAAGGAAGAGACTCTGGTGAAGACGGTGGGTTTAGACACTTGGTTGCACATGCCAGATGGACCGTAGCTGACAACACCGTGGACTCTCCAGGCTCCGTCTATGAAGCAGCTCAGGGGACCTCCGGAGTCGCCCTGGGACAGGTAGCAACAAGAACAGACGCAAGAAGAAGAGAAGGGTCCAGTGTGAAGACTGTGTTATGAGAAGTAGGACAGTATCTCTTACTCAACCTCTTTTATACAGCTTTTACTGAGACAGAGATCCTGTGTGGAGTCACTTAGAGATTAATTTATGCTCATTTTGAGGTCCTTACCTGTATTTTGGGGTTGCTACTAGAACATGTTTACATGCTTTAATGTTTAAAAAACACGATTTTTTAGCTTTAGTTTTAGCACCTGTCTCTTTAAGCCTCCCTCCCAAAAAAGCCCAGTCTGCTCTGATTGGTCAACCTTTCCGGGTCTTCCACACCTGCACTCTTGGCTTCTCTGCACCGTCATTGCATAGAAATCTCATGTTTTACAAAATGAGACCTTTAAATTACAGAAAAGATCCACAAAAAAAGAACATTCGGACGGTCATGGTCTTGCATTTATGATAATCCGAAAAGTATTCACGCGTGTTTTCTGTACCTGGCAGCCTGATATGACTCCGTCCCCTCCCGCACACACCATGGTCCTCAGAGCGATGCTGCCCCACCAGTCGGGCCGGGAGCAGACTGAGTGCTCTACCACGGGGATGGCAGCCACCTGCAGGATGGCAGGGACACTCCCCGTGTCTGCGAAAAGAGTGACGTTTCTTTCATTATATGCATATAAATGGTTTTCATGGGACATATAGTACATGTGTGTGAGTGTCTTCTCACAGTCCATCAGTCCCCAGCCGGTGATGTAACAGGTGAAATCATGAGGCAGCATCTGGCCAGGGTAGGGGAGGTCAGCGACGGCCACGTAGCCGTTGTCGTACACAGGACTAGCCAGTCTCAAGAGAGCAATATCATTTCTGAACAAAAAGCAAAAGAAGCAACATTTTAACTTGAAGGGGAGGAGATACAGTCGAACTGTTCCTTGTGCAAAGAGCTGAAGCTCTGTGGCCAAAGTTGAGGGAGGTCAAATACAGGATTTGCTCCCAGTTGTAGACGTGTCCCCCCCGCTGTTGGTAAAAATGTGCTTTTGAATGGCTAAGTCAAGAGAAGTGGTCCGACTTGCTTTCACTTTACCCTTTGGCAAGGTCTCCATTCCAGCCAGGATGGACGACAATCATTTCCACACGGATGAACTGCTCACTGCCGTCATACTCATACAGGTCATACTCACCCACCACCACACGGTACTGACTAGCATCCATGCTGAAAGTAAAAACACACGATGCTTACTTAAAATCATTTATCCAGCAGACAAAGAAGAAGCACAACAGGACTGACAAGACTATTTTGTGCATTCGTTTTGATGTATATTGATGCCAATAAGGAGCAGAGAGAGACCCGACCTGAGGATGCAGTGAGCTGCGGTCATAATGTAGAAACCATCGATGAGGGTGCCTCCACAGATGTGGTAGAAGGAGTTGTCATTGTATGAATCATACTGGAGAGAAGCCTGAGAGAAAACAAAGGACAAATTCACACTGATGATGATGATACGAGTATTTCATGTTATTTCAGAAATCGTTCAGTGTGACGAGGTCTAGCAGCTGGATATTGAGCCTATTTGCTTAATAAGAAATAAGAAAATCCCAGTTAATTTTTTATTATAGATACAAAATGCACCACAGTTACATAGCATTTTTTAAAGGAGAGCTTATAGGTTTTACCTGCCATCTCCAGGTGTTGGGTTTGGCATCGTGGCCTCCTATGACCCTCTCATTGTGCACATTATGGTTGAAGGGTGTTTCAGCACAAATCAGGCCTTTGGTGTACACACGAGAGAGTACATTGGTACATTGTTTTAATGTTCACAAAACCATTAACAGCACAGAAAAAAGTCTACTGTAAAATGCGTTGGTATATTTCTTATAAAACTTACCAATGCAGGCCAGGGCAGTCACAAGCCAAATCATGTTGGAGCACTGAGGACCAGCTGCAGTTTGCTTTTAACTATTTATATCAGTCTGAGACTGAGAGACCTTCAGAAAGTATTAGGCAACCATTACGTTACCTGCCAAAATCAGCAAGCCATGTGGATGATTCCACATCTGTCATGTTGTCGGGAGGAAAAATATATCTTTACAGATAGTCAGCAAACATAGAAATCTCTCAAAATCCACATATAGCTTAGATAATTATATAGTCATAGTCATTGTATTTGCATTTTTATTCATTTATGAAACTTTAAAAACAAGAGATAATATGTCTTATCATGGTGGTAAAACAGCAGGTGCATTCACATACGGACAAATTCAACTAAAGCATCTGTAAAGAGCGTTACTCAAACACAAATGTTCCTACAGATAACTGCTGAAACTGATCAACAACTAGTGCAAATAAGAAAATGTTCCACAGCCTGCTAACAGTGTATGATTTTATTCAACTCCATATTGCAAAGAACAGATGTCAGTGGAAGATACACGTGTAATTATGTAGCCTGGTACAAACATACAGAACTATATGCAAAGAAAAACTCCATATACATGTAGACATTTCTGGAGGTAGCATTTGTATCAAATGAATATATAAAAATAAAATATATTAAAATGTAAAAATTAGTCTATTATTATTATTATTATGACGTTATATGGGAATATATTGAGTGATTTAAGTGGTTGTGGTGGGTGACTAAAACTTTATCCTTAACACATAAGATCTCAATCAGTCTTCCTTCTTCTAGTCAAATTAATATATTTTCATCATGTTCAACTGTAGCCTATCTTAATGTAGCCTAATGTACAGTCTATGGTTGTAACACCGTCAAGGCCGGCTAATCGCACGCAGATTGTTTGATATTGCTCGATTTTTCTGGCATCTTTATTTATTAGCTTTGCCTTAGCTCTGTGCTCTGTTGGCGCTAGCTAGCTTGAATCAGCTGTGTGGCTTTCAGTAATGCCTTCTAACGTTTCTCTACCTCAGTGACAATAAGTCAAGTTCATATCACGAAGTTATAGCTGTTGAAAAGCAATGGGGCTGCCACAGAGCTCGTTTTTGTCGGACGGGGGAACTTCTAGTGGATATCATGTCCACGGGGTACGTAGTAGTGCAAGGTTACTCGGTTCGTCCCAACAACTCACTTTTAACCTATTTTCTTTCGCTCATTGTCTTGCTAACTATGCTAGTCACGAACACATATTGTTGCTGCATTTACCTATGAAGAAACACAGTCGCTGGTTTTTAAATTGTCAGGTTATTCTAAATGTGTAGGAACTCGTGGTCAGCTTTAATGGTGTCCGCCCATGATGAGGTGGCATTTGGCACACACCCAAGCTTTTTAGCTTTGCTGTTTGCTAGTGACTGTCACGTTAATTGTTGAGGACTCACTGCAGAAACTGCTACTAGTAAGGATTAATTATAAAGTTACATTATCAACCTATTTACCATGTGATAACTCGAAATGAAGATCCCCAAATTCTGGCCAATGCAATATCTTTAGTTGACACACGAGGGCGACTATAACACAAGAACCTTTATGTCAAAGCAACCGAATCTCAATGTGTGTGTGTGTGTGTGTTTTTTTTTTTACCTTTCAGGTTCAAGAGGACTCCCCTGCTCTCAGGGCCGGTCTGGAGCCCTTCTTTGACTTCATTCTCTCCATAGGAAATACCCGACTTGTGAGTAGACTCCTCTGATGCTTAAGTTTACAAGCATAAAACATATATGAGCATTAGATAGAAAATAATTTAGTACTTTATTAATCCCTCTTGGGAAAATTCATTTTTTCCCTCTTGGTTTATTTTATTACACACACACACACACACACACACACACACACACACACACACACACACATACACAGAAAATACACACACACTTGCACATACATTGGGTGATGGTGCTGCCAGTTGAGGGTCCAATGCCTTGCTCCCAGGCACCTCGGCAGTCCCCCGGAGGTGAACCGGCCACCCTTCGCTTCCCCAGTTAAGTCCCCTACAGACATAGCTACTGCTGTAAAGGGTGGTTTGGCATGTCCGCTCACCAAATATAAATATATTACCAAATAACAAACATTGAGGACTAAATGAGTTTTAGCATTTTAATGACTGCAGAGAAAGTGATCACTCTTGGAAAGCTGAGGACATTTTCACAGTAGATATTGATGTAAGAAATGTTGTCAACCATTTATATTTATAAGGACTTTTATAATACGTATTTAAATTTATGCAAGTCAGCTGCAGAGGCTATGTTCTTTTTGAAACATGCCACCACATACTGTAGCTATGAATCCCAAGGTGTTGGTGTATTTTCACTTATCATGTAAATCCACTGATCTAGACTGGTAGAGGAATTTTGAGCCCTTATCTTTAGACTGTCTTCAGAGCTAGATGTTTATCAACTGTCTTAAATCTTATAGTTGCACTTTTACATAATATTTTATGGGACAACAAAGATGGACTTCTTTGTTTTGGTCTGGTCCTTTTACATTGATGTGGATTTCTGTGCTGTTTCTACTGCAAAACACACCAAAAGGCCAATTTTGCTTTGCCCACAATACAATTTAAACATCAGGCCTGAATTATAGACTGGGTCATACAGTCTGCTATAATCTCATTTCATGTTATTTTACATGTTCAATAAAGATCATTTAATATACAACGTTTCCCTTCTTCTACAAAGTACGTATTTGTGCCACCAACACACCTGTCACAAAAACTATTCAGGTGTGTGAGAGAGTTTTTTATTTTATTTTACATGAACACTGGTTCGCCGTCTCTACGCTGTCACCGCTGGAATATAGTCCACATTTGTCTTGTCTCTCCAGAATAAAGAAAGCGACTTGCTGAAAGATCTTCTAAAAGCCAATGTGGAGAAATCGGTCAAACTTGAAGTGTACAACTCTAAAACCCAGCGGGTGCGGGAACTGGAGGTGATACCCAGTAACATGTGGGGTGGTCAGGGTCTGCTGGGCGCTAGTGTCCGCTTCTGCAGCTTTGAAGGAGCCAATGAGAACGTTTGGCATGTCTTGGTAAGTCTAGCCTCGGATATTCTTTCTTTGTTTTAACTCTTGCTGGCCTGATATAAAACAGTTTATTGGCAGCTTTGAGGTAGTAGCCAGTACATTTTCCTTTAATATTTTCTTTTAAGTTTTAAGAGAAAGGAGTTGAAGGTTTCAAATCTACTTAATTGTTGTGTCAAATTTGTTACAGAATCCTAACCATTAAAAAAAGTAATATTCTTGTAGGATTGGTACCTTCACACCTTTAAAATGCAGAAAGTATTGTTTGTTTTTCTTTTGATCCATTGAGATGCACAGTCATTTGATTATACTGTTATTATGTTTTTATTTTTTAACTGTGATTCTCATTGTTATATTGACGTTGTTTTCTCTTTTAATGTGCCACAATTCTTACAAACATATGCATATGGTGGTTTGGTTTTAAATAAAATGTCATCTTTCCCTTTTCAGGATGTGGAAGACAGTTCTCCGGCGGCTTTGGCCGGCCTTATTGCTCACGATGACTTCATCGTAGGAGCTGACCAGGTGTTGCAAGACGTAAGCTTCCTTGTTTTTTTTTTTGCTTTTATTTCTATAAAATCCATCCATGAACAAAATACAGTGCAAACTCTTAAATTCCTTTCTTTTTGTGTTGCAGTCAGAGGATTTCTTTTCTTTGATTGAAGCCAATGAAGGGAAACCTCTGAAGCTGCTGGTGTACAACACACAGACTGACCAATGCAGAGAGGTAGTGGTGACTCCAAATGGAGCATGGGGAGGAGAGGGAAGGTAGGTGTTCTGTCTTTTCAATAGCTGCAGCCTTTTCTTATAATGTCAGCTGTATGTGTACAGCCACAATACCCATTTACAGTAATCCCTTTGTTTTGTTTTGTCTTGAATTTTAGCTTAGGCTGTGGCATTGGTTATGGCTACTTGCACAGAATCCCAACTCGTCCAGCTCCAAACACCTTGAACAAAAATGTTCTGCAATCCACGCCGACTGACAGCCGCGAAGAGCTGGTTGCAAGCGACCACAATGAGGCACAGGTTATCGCATCTTTCTTTTATTAATGTATTCTTTTATTAAATGTTCTTGGGTAGAGACGTAGTTATTTTCCTTGTCTAAAACACAAGTTCTCTGTTTGCAGGTGCCCTCCGTGGCTGCATGTAGCCCCTCTAGTGAAATAGATTTGAATCAAATCGAAGGAGCTGTGCAGGATTTGTGTGTTCCCCCGCCTACTCAGCCAGCTGTGGATTTAGGTAACCACATCTAATTTTAAAAAGCATTCATTTGTTTTCAGTGTCTGATTTAGTTGACGTGTTTTCACACAGAATGAAATGTATGAATTGCAGATATCTCCGACATACCCGAAGCGATGACTCCAGACTTGTCAGACACAGTTTCCACCAATGACATGGGCCAGACTTCTATGTTTGCTAATTATGGAGATGACTCTGGTGATCAGTGTAGCTTGGGTAAGTACCTCTATACGCTCTACAAGTGATTGAATTGTGCCGCTGAATAGAGGAATTAAATGCTTTCAATGCCATCCTGCTTGAAAGAGAATTGAAACGGTTAAAACCAGCTAATGTTTGCAGGCCTCGCATGACTGGGTTCATTTAATGGCTTAGCTGGTGAATTATTTTCTATTGTTGTTATGAAAATAGTCTTCCTCAATGATAAATGTGGTATATTATGAATATATGTATAACACAGCTAAATTAAAAATAGCAGAGTGTTTCTCTCCATTTTAAATTATAACAAAGGAGTGCTAAGTATCCTAAGGTGGAACTTTCCTGCAACAAAACTTGGTTATTTATCTTTTTTAAATAATCTTTTTTTATTTTGGAGTGTACAATAAGCAGTCACCATTGGTTGAACATACAAACAAAACAATACACTGAGTATCAGTATCTCCTGTCCCTTCCTTCCAATCCCATTCTGAGTAAACAAAAACAAAAACACCACAAAACAAAATCAAATAAAAAAAAGTATATTTTCTAAAACCACACTTTATATACCTTTTATTATCCTCTTTATTTGTTTAGAAAGTAAACTAAAGCTGTGTTAAATTTCAAACTCTCAAGTTGTATCATTAGTGTGTTAGAAATTATATACTATTGGTGTGTTCTTGGTTACTTTTACCTACCAAAATAATAAATTTTGGTAAATTTACTAAAGTAGCACCTAAGTTTTGTAAACATCATGTGTGTACTAAGTATACTGCAGAAAATCAATGACCACCGCACTATAAATGTAATGAAGCACTAATGATATATAGCAAGTATACCCTCAGAAATGCACCTATGTGTAGAAATATACCTTTAACACACTTGGAAGACCAATAATATACAGTACTTTCAGTCCAGAAAAAACTTGTTTGAGTGCACGCATGCATACATACTGTACATATGTATACATGTACACACACACACATACAGTACACACATATTCAGTACACACAGGATGTGTATGAGAGAAAAACGGCAACAACAAAACCTGTTCATGTATTTTTACAGATACCTCATCTGTTGACCAAAGACCTTCCTCTCCAGAGAGGGAAGAAGAATCAGACATCCAGGAGACTGAGCAGGAGGGTGTTATTGACCAGATCACGGCCACTTCTCCGAGCGGAGAAGCTGCGGATGACGTTACAGGCCTTGAAGTCACCACAGAGAATCTGAGTCACGCAAGTATCCCAGGGGAGCAGGATACTTCTGAGCTCTTAAGCTCAGTGAATGTTATGGAGGAAGAGACATCGGAGAACGCTGCGTCAGACAGTTAAGAAGACCAGAGAATAGTAACCTATTCAACTCATAACTGATGCTAGTTGCATTAGAGGAGATCTCGAGCACACTCTGATACAGAAAGCTTCCCTTATGATTGTAAGTTGCATCACTGGAGCTATGTTTTTTAAAATTAATTTCTAAGAGTTTTATTTATATCCAGGTGCCATTGCTGCATGTTGAATTGCACATTTAAGAAAGATATATGACTGGAAAGATGTTTAATACAATGAATGTACTCTTTAATTTAGGCATAGTGTATGTCTCAATATCAAGTAGGATGAAGCCTTAGTTGAGTCTTAGTTGCTGTTAAAACTTTGCACTAAAAAGCCAAAGGTGAATGTTGTCTTGCTCTCACCGTTATCACCTGCTGAATATCACTGAACACTGTTAGAAAAAAAGATCGTTTGAGCTGCAGTTCACACAGATCCATCCTGTGGTTTTATTTTTTTGTATTATTGGAATTTTGGGGTGGCTGGTTTTATATTTGAGTTTGAGATGAGAAAAAGATGTTTTAATCTCAGGCATTTACCATTTAAGCCTCTTTGCCTTACGTCTCATTTTAAATACCCACCTTTCTTATGTGTAGGTTTGACTTTTGATTGGTGAGAATGAGTGAGCTTTGTTTGATGCAGCTCTGTGATTGTTTTCTGTTTCTCCTCTTTATATAGATTTTAATTAAATTATGTTTCAGATTTTTATGGATGGACAAAAATATTCAAGTATTTATAAAAAGAAGATGCTCAAGATAAACCTGCAGCAGTCTAATTAATGTCTTGTTTATTCTATTAGGTGTGTGCATAATTAGAATGATACATTCTCAGAATTTTGTGTAACCACTGAAGACATGACTGACTATAGAGCGACACCTCATACGTACATTTACCGGCCACTTTATCAGGTGCTGGAAACATTCCTACAAGATTTTGGTCTATATGGACATCATAGCATCACCTGGTTACCGCAGATGTGTCGGCTGCACATCCATGATGCAAATCTCCCGTTCCACCACATCCCAAAGGTGCTCCATTGCAGTGATTGCCAACCAGGGGGTACTTGTACCAGGGGGTACTTCTGCTGTTGCCAGGGGGTACTTGGAAATAGAACTCAACTAATTTGAAGAAAAGGAAATAGAAATTGTGATTAAAAGAATATATCAACTGTAAAAC
>JAOVVB010039132.1:0-15219 GCA_028570985.1 Heterobranchus longifilis
TTTCCCCCTCAGTGACACCCACACACTCTCTGTCAACATTATCACTCCAAAAACACACACGCAGGAAGATCACCAGCCACTCACACTCCTGGAACGTTTGCTCACGACTTCTAAAAGTCTAAGAAAGGTTACGCTCTTTCTAACGTTGTGGTTTACGCCTCTCTGGCACAGTAGCAGCACTAAAGAGGGAAACAGAGGACGGGGTTAAGTGTTGGCGAGGGACACGGAGCGCCGTCACTAGAACAGTAGTTTAATGACCCACGAGAGAAACTCTCACCTCGGGGTTTGTTTATATACAGCGCTTCCCTTTCCTGAGCTATGTCTGGGATGCACACACCCACACACACACACACACACACACATCCTCTCAGCCTACAGTGTGTCTCCAGTACAATAGTGTTAAGATCATTTGGAAAATAATCCCTACTGTGTTTGTATTCAGCCTGAGTTGTACAGGATTGTACGACGGTGTATTAGGGCCATTGTAGGTAAAACTTTTTTTTTTTAAATTACAGAGCCGGGGAAGGGCTTCTTGCAAACCAGCTAGCGGTGCATACAGAGTAGTTACTGAATGTAACCCCAGTTCTATGAGTCTGTAAAGAGCTCTTCTCTGCAGACAGAAAGAACAGAGCTTGCAGCTCATGCTCATGGGCAGCACATGCACCGACCGCATCGGGGTCTGCGGTCGGTGCACGGTCATGGGCGATGACGATATTTACGTCACATGCACCTCGTGCACACGCGGACGCGGAAAATATAAATTGGCCTTGAGCTTGGATCAACCTCATCACACCACAGACAAAATTTACTACTTTAATCTCAGAGAATATTCAGGTTTTTTTCTTGTAAATTTACGACTTTAATCTCGGAAATTCTGAGTTTTTTTTCTCTGAACATTACCCGTCTCCCCTGGCTCTGTAATTATATATTTTTTTTTTTTAACCTACAATGGTCCTAATACGCTGTCATAGGTTTGCTTTAAAGCTCCCTATAAGTAAAAAATCTAATTTAACATTGTTTTTTTGTGCTGTTCTGTGTGTATTTTGTATTGTTGTTTATTTAAAGGCCAATCTGCCATTGCAAACTAGTTTTGGCTTGTCTCTATTAAAAAAACAACAAATCAACATTAAATAATATAATAATAATAATAATAATAATTGATGTCTTTCCACAATGGAACAAAGCTTTGGTAATGTGTGTTTTAGATGCTAGATCCGACTCTATGTGATTTACAAAGAGGAAAGAGAGTCCACAGAGACTCACCATAAACGGAGAGGCAGGCCGTGTCGCTCCTGGTGCCGTCGGGGTAGGTGTGGAACTCGCAGGTGTAGCAGGCCTCGTCCTCCGTCCTGACCGCCAGGATGGTCAGCTGCGTGTCGCCCAGCGTGCGGCTCAGACTGACCCGGCCCGTGAACTGCTCCTGTGTGTTCTGGTGGCCTTGCTTGGTGTAGGAGGCCACGGTGGTGGTGTCGCCCTGCTCCGCCGTCTTCCTCCACAGCACCTGTCGCACCCTCTCGGGGAGGCTGTACCAGCAGGACAGCGTGGCCCGCTGCCCGCTCACAGCCGTCTTGTTGCCCTCCGGGCGAACTTTACCTGCAACAGAGGAAATGCTTATTAATATCAAGAAACTGGAGATGATATATCATGGACGGATCATGAGACAATGGGCCCCTGGGCACAGACATGAAAGAGCCCCCCCACCCCGTCTACAGGAACAAGACACCCAGAGTCTCAAAGAGTCTACTTTTAGTCATTTTGCATCCATTTGTAGTTTTGCATTTATTTTGAGATGTTTTTGGTTGCTATGTGGTCGTTTTGTGTCTCTTTGTGGTCGTTTTACTTCTATTTTTAATTGTTTTGCATCTCTGTGATTGTTTTACGTATATTTTTAGTCATTTTGCATCTATTTTTAGACACTTTATGTTGCTATGTGGTCGCTTTGTGTCTCTTTGTGGTCGTTTTACTTCTATTTTTAATTGTTTTGCATCTCTGTGTGATTATTTTATATCTATTTTGCATCTATTTTAGACATTTTAGGGTGTGGTCGTTTTGTGTCTCTTTGTGGTTGTTTTACATCTATTTTTAGTTGTTTTGCACCTCCTTGTGGGGTTGTTTTCCGTCTCTTTGTAGTTGTTTTGCATCTCTGTGATTGTTTTGCATCTATTTTTAGTCTTTCGCATCTTTTTGTGTTGATTTTGCATCTATTTTTAGTTGTTTTGCATGTCTTTGTGGTCGTTTTGTGTCTCTTTGCAGTTAGTTTGTAGTCGTGTGCACATTTTTGATCATTTTGTGTCTATTTTCAGTAATTTAGTGTCTCTTTGTGGTAGATTTGCATCTATTTTTAGTCATTTTGCATCTTTTTGTGTTGGTTTTGCATCTATTTTTAGTTGTTTTGTGCGTCTTTGTGGTTGTTTTGTGTCTCTTTGGAGTTATTTGTTGTTATGTGTACATTGTTGTTCGTTTTGTATCTATTTTCAGTCATTTAGTGTCTCTTTGTGGTTTTTTGCATCTTTATTGTCATTTTGTGTCATTTGTAGTCATTTTGTGTCATTTGTAGTCATTTTGTGGTCATTTAGCGTCTCTTTGTGATCGTTTTGTGTGGGGGGTTTTTTGAGTCAGGGCTCCTGGCACTTTGGGGCCCCTGGGCGCCCGGTGACTGTATGTGGATTTAATTCTGCTGGCATCAAAATGCACCATGAAAACTTTACAGGACTGCTGCTTGTGTGCAACAAGAGGAGTCTGGGTGTAATAAAAATGTGTGTGCACATTTAATAGTAACAACAGGAAGTTCTGAGGCTAGTTGGGTGGGTGGTCTTTCTTCACTGTGTCAGCGAGCTCAGACCTCAGCTGTAACCTCAGCGGTCTAGAGAGAGAAAAAAACACACCCTCTGTGACCCTAATTTGTCTCTGTGGAAAAAGAACAACAGTTCAAATGTTAGGTGTGTTAGGTGTTAGGCAAATGCTCATGGAGGATAACTTGTTCTTTAAGATAACAGGAACCAAAAACCCCAGACTGACCAGTGACGCTGATGCAGGTCCTGCCTTCTAGCTGGCCCCGGGGGTAAACATCAAAGATACAGCGGTAGCAGCCCTCGTCATCAGGCCGCACCCTCTTGATGGTGATGTAGCTGGCGTCATCGTGGGAGGCGGTGAGCTGCACACCGGGTTCTTGATGGCTGACGCGCACCGGCACGCTTTGTTCGTACGACAGGAGGACCTTCTTGTGCTTGTTGAGCCAGCGCACTTGCCGGACGGTGTCGCCCGTTTCCTTGGTGACGTTGCAGCCGAGCAGCAGGGAACGACCGACCTCTGCACTCAGACTGGCAGGAGCTATGACCTGACCTGAGAACATACTACATGTCAATTTCATGTACACAAAAATAAGTAAAAGTGCCAATACAACAATGTAAAAAAACAAATCTTCCATTCAAAATCCTCCTAAAAGTACAGAAGTATTATCAGCAAAATGTACTTATAGTATCAAAAGTGATAAATCTGAGAGGTCATGAGATGAAAAAAGAAGGAAAAAACAAGTTCTGATACACAACTGTGTATTTGTTTTTCTAATCTCTAAGCTTTTATATGAAATATTCAATAATTTTATCTCTTTGAGCCTCAGACACTTATCTAAATGAAAAAATCCCAGAAGAAATGAAGAGTTAATTTGTAAAAAAAACCCGGATATAAGCCATTTTTAAAATGAATAAACCAACACCAGATTTGCAGATTGTTTGATATTCCCTTGAGTGCACTATAAAAAAACATGATTTATGAGAGAAAAAATAAAAAATAAAAATATAAAAACTGGTTTCTTACTGTGTACATGTCTGAAACATGACAAGAAGCCCCAACTATATGCTGTTTTTTTTCTAAGTCACAAGCCAAACATTGTATTGTATTAACTTATCATGTGTTTTTTAAATGTAAAATCTTGTCAAATCCCTGTCAGATAAACAGTGTGGAGTAAAAAGTGCAATAGTTCTTTCTAAAATGTCGTAAAATAGAGGTATAAAGTAGAATAAAATGGAAAAACTCAAGTATTGTTAAGTTCTGTACTTAAGTAAATGTACTTAGTTACTTCCCATCACTGCCTAAATGAATACAAACAGCAGAGAACTCACCAAAGTTAGATTCTTCTGTCTTACCCAAACCAAAAAGTACTAGTGGGATGCAGAACGTACCTTGCGTCCTGGAAACAGCCGCGCCTGTTATCCAGAGCAGCAGACACAGGGGCAGGGCAGGGCCGCACATCGCACACTGAGGCTGGGTTACCAACTCACACGCTGAGCCCAGTATCACATCCAGCAGCTGCACACACACAAACACTGACAACATCAACCAAAATTAAAAACACGATCAAAGAAGCGGGTGTGGGTGCAGACGAACCTCCGTCAGCCGTCCAGTGTGATGACTTGCAGCGCTGCTGTCGGTCAGCAGAGTCGTGGCTGCATCTCTCCGACACGCTGTCTGCTGTCATGAAACATGAAGCCAGAGGATGACATTAGCAATGAGAGCATCGTCTCTGCATCATAAACACAGCTCTGCTACCTCATATTTTAAAACTGTAGCTCCTGTACAATGTAAAACAGCTGTTAAAGGTTTGTTTTTATCTCCACAGTGTTATCCTTATCTGTTTAAAAATGCTGACTCGGGATACAGCGATTAATCGGCCGGCCAATTAATGACATTTTGAGATAATCGGCATCGGCATGTTTATTAATTTCTATTTTCTAGCATGCGTAAACAAATAAAATCAAAATCAGAGTTCACACTGCTTTTTAAGAGTCAACATCACGCACTTTCAAACCAAAACTGTCCAGACTCTCTCAACTTTTATCATCACATAAATTGTTACTATAAATGCAAGGAGACAACCAAATATGATGAGTATTGTTTCATTTAAAATATGAAAAGATTTTTGGTTTACATGAGTGATTGTGTCGATGAAACACCAGATTATGTCGAAGATAAAATTCAAATTCAAGCATATTTCTAACCTTGAAAACATTAAAATTAAGCATTATCCAAACTTTCAAGACTTTGTACAAACCTTGTAAAGAGATGACACACCACTTTGGCACATTAGTTGCCATGGTGACAACAACAACAACAACAACAACAAGCTGCTGATTCATGAAACATCACCTGGGGTCTAATGGAGGTTTTACATGTTAATCCGCAGCATGCACAGCCCGTAATCATCCAGCAGCAAAACAAGCTGCCACACTTTGATGTCTAGACAGCGGCGACCTCGAGATTTCATAATCGATACCTGAAATCCAACCTCAAAGAAATGACAGTGATGCAGATGATGATGCAAGAAGGGATGAGGAGGCATTAGTCAGGGCGTATGCAGGAGGGTGCAGCCGAACATCACCCAGTGTTTAGAAAAGATGGATGCCACTGTGAATCTACTCGGTTTCACAAAATAGTTTAAACACCTAATTTACAATTTTTTTTTTGGTTCAGTGAAAACAAAAATACATAGTAAGTGTACTTGATAAGTAATGCTTGTTTAACTTACAAAATTAAATTAATGTCATTTAAAATAATCTATTAAAAGCTACTTAATTTATAATGTTTGTTAACTAAAAAAAAAAAAAAAGGGTAATGTAACTTAAAATTTTCAATGTAATCAGTTTCACCAATTTTTTTTGAGTTCTATTAACTTATCAGGTTTTTCCTCTATATCCTGGACAAAAAAAGTGGAAACAGCAGGGTTCAGGCACAAACCGGCCTTTGATCAGACTCGACCAAACCGCCTAAAAACCACAAGACAGACCAGGTCCAGACCTCAGAGCTTTATGTGCTCTTTTACTGTGCCAACCATCTGGCTTCAAACATGCAGCCTGCTCCTGTTGGGCAACAGTTAGCCTAAATCACGAAAAAACAAAAACTGCCATCGAGGTCTCAGAAATCTGATTCAATCAGCTCAAAGGCTTTTAATGTGAAACTCCAGCAGATATAACCTGAGGAAAGGTAATAAGTCTCAGGAGAGCTGAATACTGAAACCAGGCAGTCTGTATCCAGATGTGCACTGCACATATTTGCAGCTGGCTCAGTCCCAGAGGACACATGTTACGTGAGATTTCTTCAACAGATTGCTGAGATTATTATTCACTTCACTTATTTTTTCACATAATTGAGCCAATTTGGTGTTTGTAAATCTGTCTCTTGCCAGATTTACATGAAAAATCATTATGATAAAAATGCTACACACACACAAAGTAACACACATGACAATTTCACCCAAAAATAAAGAGTTAAATGGCTTTCTTACAGCCAGAAACACCATGATGTTGCTTTTAATGAATTCCACCTTTTTCTAATATCATTATTATTTCTCATACTTGTTTTATGGCTTTTTATATCTTAACATTGTTTTAATCATTATCAACTTGTTTTTCTTTTTAATTTTTTATTACTATCCTTTTTTTTCAACTCTTTAGGATTTGTCTCCCATTTTTAATACCTGGATTTTTTTTGTCTTGTAAAGCACTTAAAATAACGTTTATTATAATAAAAATATCAACTGCTTCAAAAAATGTTTATAAAAAAGGGCAAAATTATAGTAGTAGTTATAATGAATTAAGTTGCAAGTTAGTTAACTTATATGTGGATTTAAACGTATTTTCATTGATACAGGTCGGCTATATGAGAACAAACCTACTCTTAAAAATGTTATTTCCAGTAAAATAAATGTTTAAAAACATCGATATCTTCATCGACAGGTCCTGGAGAGTTTTGAAAAGTTAGACAGCTAATTAAGATTGTATTGACAGTCTGAGAAAACTAACATTTCAAGTTATTCCAAACCAAGTCAGCTGCAACAAAAACCGAGACTTTTCACAATAAAAGACATGAAACTCACCCTCTGACAGAAGAAAGTCCTCAGAAGACAGGCTGAGCTCCGGGTACTGCTCTCTGTGTTACAGGTAATGTGAGACTGCAGCAGAAGAGTCCATGCTTCACATTAAACTACCGACTGAACAGCAGTTTCCTGTTTCAGCCCCTGAGCTCTCAAACTGCCTCAAATCTGCTGTGCAGAAAGCAGGACCTCCAGTGGCCATGTTGTGCACCTGCTGCTGAAAATCTGCAGCAAACACACTGCAAAACTGATATTTTAATATGTGCATTTTATCTCGGGTTTCTTACTCTGCTGGTGTTTGAGCTTTCTTCATTTTTCATTATCACATGAAGCTCATAAAGTCATATCCAGAGAGAGAGAGAGAAAAAAAAGATTTTAAGACACTCTTCTTTGCACAAAACCCTCATTATGTTTAACATTCCTTTACCAAATAAATTATATATATAATTTATATTCAAAGCCCACAATTGCACCCTTCAGCCATAATGTATCATTAGTTGACACAAACATTAATTTTGATTCTACTCATTTCTGACTGATTCATTTTTAATTTTCCTCAAACATTCCTTTATTCATTACATATTATTGTAATATAATAAAATAGTATATAGTGCCCTGTAATTTCATCTTTGTCACAATTCTATTCATATACAAAAATAAGCAGCAGTAAATTTAAATAGTACATTTTATTGAAAAAAGTTAAAAAACAAAAAACAAAATTTAAAAAGACATACAAAACAAAGGATGCAAATGCTTAGCCTGGATGCAACAGTGAATTGATAAAAAAGTAGTAAATTACAGATGTTTCAAAATGTCGGTGTTCATTATTATTATGAAGTCTGTCACATTGAAAGATGAATTTCAGTCTTTGTTTTGGCACTACAGTGGGTTGTGGGTTATTCTGTGGTACACATTAGGTGAATTTATCAAAATTAAGTCTTCTTCCTGTCAGAGATGATGTTTTTGTGTCGCTGCGTTCCTCTTTTTTCGCAGTGGACATCCGTAGCCGAAGCTCGTCAGGTGGATTTATTAAAGGTGTTTTGGGCCTTCAGATAAAAACATGATATTAGTCAATTTGAAAATCTCTCTGAACAAGTGATGTGGATAAACATGCTGACAGCAAATAGCAATTTATTATCAAGAACAACGTTTTTTGGTATAAAGTAAAATATACATCTTTTTGCAAAGAAGCAATAAAAAATAACAATGTACAGGTGAAAAAAGAATAAATGGTCTTACTCATGCATGTCTTTGATTGCTTTTTGTGGTGTCTTGCTCTCCTCAGAGTCTCTGTGTGACAGATTTAAGAAAAGTCAAAGATCAAACATTTATTTAAAGAGCCACTCCTGTGAAAATCAAGTTTTTGGTGTTTTTTAATTTGCTACAAGACATATCATGAGTGAAATGAGCAGTCTGCACAATATGAGGAAAATATGCGATGAAGTTGTTAAATATTGCGATAACGATATTTACTTGCGATAAATAAACGTATCAGTTCTGCCTTTCTGCTGCTTTCACTATTCTGCTAAAATACAACAAATTGCTTGTTGAATTAAAAAAACTGAAAGGAAATTCAGACATTTTATTGAACAAATTGAACTGAACACAAAAGCCACAATTTGAAAAAAAAAAGAATGATAGTTACATTTTAAAGAGCAGTTTTCTACATAACTCAAAAAATCCCTGAGTGTCTTTTGCGATGTGTCGCAGTCTTCTGTTATGTGTTTATTGTGAAAGTTGATATTGTGATGATGATAAAAAAAACAAACGATATATTGTGCAGTCCTGTCAACACCATGGCTGAGAAGTTCTGCCTTGAAACTGCAGTGTGCCAAAAATCCAGATTCAGACAGACAGGTTTTATGACATCATATGTCTGAGGAACCAATCAAATCACTTGTGGCTGAGACATTCTATGGAATGCACCAGCCACAAGTGACTAGCGTAACTATGGCAACGGTGGTGGGCGGGGCATGAGGACAGATCCAGATCTTAATGAGAGAGAAGAGTAAATGTGTTCCAGTTTTTTCCACTTTTTTGTGGGAAAACCACCAAATATTAATCATAGCAGAGTATTTTTTACATACTTTAAAACATGGAGGAGGTTTGTCTGAAAGGATCTTGATCAATCATTACTATATTAACTGTGAGACACTGGCACGTTGAGTTAAAAGTTTAAAATTACCTGCTCCGATGTTTTCGTGTAAGGATTGCAGCAACAACACAAACACAAACACAAACCCAGGCCCCGATCACGGACAACACAGTGATCAATCTGAAGTCTGTGAGAAAAGAGGAAAATTATTAACACTCAACATTCATAAAGCAACTACAGATCAAATGGAAAACATTTGAATTTAACTTTTGTTTTGAACATTCAAAAAAAAACATACAAAAAATAAGTATATATGTATTTGTTTGTTTATTTGGATCCCCATCAGCCACCACCAACTACTCTTCCTGGGATCCACAGAAGTAAACATTACATCACAATGTACAAAAAAAAATCAGAGGCAAAAAGAGAACAAGAAACAAAAGAAAAACAACAGGGATGCACCGATTGTGAAATTCTTGGCTGATACCAATGTTTTTATGTTGTTGTTTATTTTGTTTTTGTTGTTATTTATTCCCCCCTTTTTGCCAGAGAAACAAAGAACTCTTCATTATTAAAAAAACTGTTTTAAAGTAATTCAACATTTCATTACATTATCTTTGAATGAGCACAAATTCAATCATACAAACAACTTTTAATATAACTGTCTTTCACATGAAAAACATTTACTTTTTAACATTTAACGCAAAATTGATGCAAAACAACAGATAAATATCGGCCATGTTCATCCAATATATCGGTGCATCCCTAAAAAAACAGACAGTAGATCAAAAACAATAAAATCCAAGGTAAATGAGAAAAAAAAAAAAAAAAATCAAATAAAAAATAACCAATAATAATGGTGAATATGTACAACATACTTTTTTTTAAATTCCGAAAAGGAGTAGTAATCTATTACTATCTATTAATCTATTCAATACTTTATCAATTACATTAACCAACTCTCAGCAACTCTCTGCTACCAAAGTAGTGGGGATCCAAACAAATAAACAAATACTACCACATCAAGAATGTGAAAAATAAACAAAAAAATAACAACAACATGGTTAACTTACTGAGACCACTGTTATGAGACCTGGATTCCTCATAAAAACCTGAAAAATAAACAAAAACACACAAAAATGAACGATAAAGTATTCACAAATCAATAAATCAGAATAGTTGGAAGTGTTTCTCACCATCAGCAGACGAGTGTTTGACCTCAGGAATCATCGCACGCACCTCCATCTGAGGAGCGGAGAGCACTCGCACCGCACATCCAACCTCTGTGCTGTTGCCATGGAGACGAGGCACCACAGCCACAACGGTGACCGTGACCGTGCCGTTGGTGTTGGTGACGCTGGTGGAGTTGTAGCGAGGGACGGTCAGCGTTACCATGGGAGCAGGTCGACCGGTGGCCGAGCACGACACCACCGCCTCCTGAGGAGAGTCCGATTCTCTGACACGTATGACGGGACTGTACAGCTCTGCAGAGAAAAGACATTTACACAGTTAGACAGAGAATTATGACTTTAATTATGGAGCGCCATAAAAAAAAGAATACATCTTTAAAAGAATATGAAAATAAATGTGGCAATATAAAGAGGAATAAATAAAATAATACTGGCTCATAATTGCTCTCCCTTTTAATCTACCCCCCCCCAAAAAAATAATTTTATGTACTGTGTGATTTTTTATTAACCACCAGTTAATGTTTTATTATTGTATTTAAAAATAAAAAAATGTTTTTGCTTTTTTGTGATTTGTATTATTATAAATATAAATAGAAAATACTTATTAGCATTTTCATTCATTTATTTCTGTATATATTGATTTATATATTTACATGCATATATATGTATTTAAACATAAAGAGAAATAAATTAAATAATCAATAAGTAAATAAAAATAAATTAATAAATAAAGAATAAATACATGTGGAAATACATAGACAAATAATAAAAATTATTATTATTAGCATTTTCATTTATTTGTTATTTCTGTATATATTTATTTTTATTATAAATATATTTTATATTATGAATATACATGTTTAATTATATATACAACATATACATTAGTCAATTTATTTGCATATAATGTAATTTATTTATTTTTTATACCTTTATTTTTCCTCATTATTTTCCCTTTTTTCTTCTATTTGTTGTCTTATTATTTTACAGATGTATTCTTTTTTTAGTGGCACTCCTATGACTCCATATCTAATAAGACAGTAAAGTTGTTACCATAGACTTGCAGACATGTCCTGCCGGTCAGAGCACCGTCAGGGTAGGTGTTAAACAAACAGCGATAGCATCCTTCATCTTGCTCCGTCACCTTCCTGATAACGATGGAGCAGCTCTGCAGTCCTGCATCTTTAAGCTCCACTTTCCCCTGAAAACCTGCACTCACTCGCTCGCCAAAGTATGTGCTGTAAGTAGCGAGATTCTTCTCCCCCTCGGGTAAAACCTTCTGCCATGTGACTTGCAGAACATCTCTAGACTGCATCAGCTGACAGTTTAACCTGGCTGTGTCTCCCACTGCTGCCACCACCGTCTGCTGTGTTTCTATCAGAGATGTTAGACCTGCAGCAAGAAAGGACAGTTATCAAGACAAGGACTCTGTGTGTGTGTGTGTGTGTGTGTGTGTGTGTGTGTGTGTGTGTGTGTGTGTGTGTGTGTGTGTGCCATAGATAGCTGCTGCTCAGCATTGACTTTTAATTCAAAAAGCAACTATACAAGTCAGTGATGAAATCCAGTACTCAGATCTTTTACTTCAGTAAAAGTAAAAATAGATAAATAAACATAGTCTAAAAATACTCCATTACAAGTAAAAGTCCTGAATTAAATATCGTCATCCTTTGCACATGTCATCAAGTTTTACAAACTAATGAAAAGTATTTCAAAAAGTGATTTAATCTTTGGTAAATTAGCTCAATACAATGTTTTCAAATTTGCCTTTTTTCATTTCCTGAAAAGTTTTGGACATACAAGGTTTCCGCCGGACAGAGACGATATGTTACTTTGAAGAGCCCCTCCAGTGAAAATCAAGTTTTTAACCATGTTAATGTGTCGATATGGTGTTTTTTTATTTGCTACGAGACATTTCACCACGGCTGAGAATTTCTGCCTTGAAACTGCAGTGTACCACGGTGGTTCCATACTAACATGCTATTTAGTATGCTAAAACAGTATGTGAGATTTTTTAGTATCAAAATATCCCACAATGCAATGCGGTAGTGACGACAACGCTCGTAACAGACAAACAGACACAGGCACTTCGGACGCAACCAGTCTCTAAATTCTGGATCAGACAGCCAGTTTTTATGACATCGAGTAACAAGTATTATCAGTGGGTGGAGTCAGACTCAGAAAAGAGGGAACTTTAAATAAAGCAACTAACGATTATTGTCATTATCCAGTAATCTGCCGATTATTTTCTTGATTAATCCTTTGGTCTATGAAATTAGTTTCAGGTTAAAACGTTTCTCGAGGTCCACGGTGATGTTTTTAAATGTCCTGTTTTGAGTTTAATATATCAAATTAAAATATTTGAGAAGCTGAAAACAGCATTTTCTGCCATTTTTTGCATGAAAAAATAATCGATTCTGAAAATAGTTAATAGTTAATCAATTAGTCAACTAATCATTGCAGTTCTAACTTAAAATATAAAAAGTAAAACTACTCATCATTATGCAGAATGGCTCATTTCAAAGTATATGTTTTTATGCATTTTAATGTTGTAGTTTGTTGTATACTACTGGGTAGATTAGTATAGTAGTATGCATCATATCACATAAGCATATAATATCAAATAAATGGGTAAAAAGCACAATATTTGTACAGTATCAGTATCATTGTGAAACAATGCAGTTTATATATGCACAACAAATACTTTTAAAACCAACCAAAACGTGTAGGACTAATATTATTACTGCATTTAATTCATATTTCCTACCTTTTTGAAAGATCCCCGACACAAAAAGGACACACAGGACTGCACAGATTGCCATATTGTTGCTACATGACCGCCAAAAATTTTAAACTACACCTTGTTGCAGGTGGGCTATACCATTATCTCTGTGCGTGGGTGTCATTACAAACATTACGATGTAAACGATGATGCCTAGAGTACATATTCGCCTAAAAATAATTACATTGTTCATTCAGCTGAATTTCAAATAAACTGGTGATTTTATCAACAATGCTATTTTGCTCTAAAAATGCTGTAGCCTATTAATTAATTAATTTATCTGTCCCCTATTGCACCGCACAGTGGAACAGTCCACTCCAAGTCCGTTAGAGACAAATGACTTTCGGTTTCGTTATCGACGTCAGAGTCAGAGTATATTCAACAAATGTGTACACACTTACCTTTGCTAGTATGTTAAATATTGTTGGTGTATGTTTAAGCCCAATAATACAATAAAGTAACCACGTAATCCTTAAAAATCCTGTATATGACAAATCACAAAAATACAGAAAGAACAAATAAAAGCAGCTGATGAGTGTTATCAAATATATTATTCTGCAAACTGCGTATTTTGTTATTTAAGTAGATTTACTTGTAAAAGTTTAACTTGTAAAAGAGTTTTACATTGTAGTATTACTACATATACACTAGACAGCTCTTTCATCACTGCATATGAATGAAATCAAAACAAAACAACAAATAAAAATGAATAGGCTAGTTATAGCCAACAAGGAGGAGTATTAATTTTCATAATTGACTTACACCATGCCTTTCAGATAATTAATTACATCTTATAGATTTAATCTGGGGCAACAAAAGCATTGTACACATGTGGAACAAAAACAAAATAAAAATAAATATATCGATGGAATCAGAGAATAAATTAAAGAAAGAACTAAAAGATTAGACATTGTGGTGAAACTTCACAGGTTATCAGGTGTTTGACAGATGAGTTAGTACATTAATGCAAAACAACACTGACACACATACAGTAGGCAAATACAACCACACTGTTGATGTGTGATAGATAAATAACATTAGAACACAAAAATAGAACATTAAAGTGCAAAACTGCAAGAAACATTCAAAATTTCAAACACATATATATTATGTCTATTATGTATAATTTAAACTTTATAGATACACATACATGTAGTTAGATATAAATATGATCATTTTGGAATAAAATAATCACCTGATTGCCTCACAGATCAACTTTATAGATCACTTGATCAAAAAAGTTAAATTTGTTGTGCAAAAATTAACAGATTGAAATCTATTATATTCCTTGTTGAGACGTACTTGGGTTTATACGATCTTCTTCCTCCTTCCAAATTTAAACCACATTTCTCTCCTTTCGTTATTTCCCCACAGAGCACATTAAATGGTGCTGTAGCTCCACAGGACTATTTCCTTATTTTCACCAAAACACACCCGTTTGTAATCTGATGTCAGATTATCTTGCAATTGCACAATGTTGCAGTCACTATAACCGTGATTATTGTATAATTAAGATCTATAATAAATAAAGCTCAAACGTAGACTCTTTGTAATACTCCTATGAAACATTGGTCACTGTTGCTACATTTTTACATTCTACAAAGCCAGAATAAGTGCTTTGCTTGTAGCTCCAAAAACAAGGATAAAGTGCTGAATATTGAAATTCAAAAGAAATGGTAGTTTTGAAAACTACCTGTGGGAAATAATAATAATAATCGTGGATAGCAGCTTTTAGCTTAACTCACTGTTACACCTCTGATGTTTAGATGAAAAAAATGCAGATGTTTATAATGGTTGCGTGCTTGAATGTCGGCTGAAAGTTCAAATGCTGATTAAACGTTTTCATTTCTTCTGGCTCCCTTTAACCTGCCAGGAAGAGAGAAAAGTTTATAACCCATGAAGGAGAATTATATGTGTACAAATGTCTTAACTTCGTGTCAAAAATCTCACCTTTTTTGCCTTATTGCAGCAGCAGCAATGATGAATGAAATCAACACTACAGCAGCGACTACAAGTGCAATCCCTGATGAAGACAGTCCTTTGTCTGGAAACAGACAGCACAGTTAGTCTGTACAGTACGAAGCCCAGGAGGTGACGTGGACGTAACCTTTTTATAAAGCGTATGCACACTTTACTGAGTCGCACGCACTCTTTACTAAGTCGCATGCACTCTTTACTAATTGCATGCACGCTTTACTAAGTCGCATGCACTCTTTACTAAGTCGCATGCACGCTTTACTAAGTCGCATGCACGCTTTACTAAGTCGCATGCACTCTTTACTAATTG
>JAOVVB010039142.1:0-15219 GCA_028570985.1 Heterobranchus longifilis
TGTCAAGACACCAGAAACATGAGGGAAGAATGACTACACAATAAAACAGGAAGTGACGCGACAAAATGACATAAGACCACATTTAACAAAATAAAACTTAACATAGTCTTCGGGCTATGACACTCTGTCACAAATCTTTTTCCCTAATAACATTCATATGCAATTAAATACATTTTGAAGGAAGTGCTGTCCAAGTGCCCATATTAGGGACAAAATGTTCATACTGAACATATCTGCAAAATTTTCTCCAACAACATCTGTTATTCATTTCTACAATATTTTATTGAAGCAACTAAAGCATGAGGATTTTTATGGCTATGTTTAGCCAACTAAACTCCCACTTTAATTAGGAGACGGGTCACAAGACCTCTGGTGTTGAGGTCAAATGCGGCTGTGTATACAACACCACCATCTGTTCTGTGTGAACATCACACTGCTTCCTACACTCAAACTAAATGTTAAACACACATTTCAGTTTCACATAAGTTGTATACCAATGCAGTGCGCTTGAGACAAAGGGTGGGAAGTCAAAAGCCTGAGACAACAGATCTGTGTTCATCTGGAAAGTTCAAGTTGTAATGAATGCAGCTCTGGCAAGAAAGGAGGTGTGGGGGTGAAAGTCGCTCGGGAGGAAGGAGACGGGAAAACGATCAAATGTGGGCGTACGGAAGGATGTCTGTGCAGAAAGGCCCAAGAGGTCCTGCTGCAGAGCGGGTCAATATTCTTCAGCCTTCATACGTATTACATTTTGATTACATGTTGCACACACAGATATAGATACAGACATGGGTAGATAACATGCTACACATGCACACACACACAAGGGAACAAAATACAATCATGTGTTGTCCCGCTGAGAGTAACCACAGGCGAATTCATTTTGAGGTATATCATTTGTTTTCTGTAGGTTATGTGCCCTCCCTCTGAGGATTATTGTGAGATCTTTAGGTGATTTACAAAGCCCGCCTGCACCTCTGTTATATCATATCTGATATAGAAAAACAAGACAACAAAATATTCATTTGTGGCATTTTACTCTACACGGACTAAACTGGACTTCACTTTGAGCTGATTCGTCTCTCCACTTTTTATTGTTCTCACAATCTAATCTTTTTGTTTATGTGTCACGATTTGTTTCTGGATGATGCCTTTTTTCTTTAACAGGTCCCCAGCTATGTCGTCATAGCAACCTTGTCGAGCCGTGCTTGAACCCATCACTTTGGGTTAATATACCCTGTTGCTACTCATTATGCATTCATACCCACTTAATGGGCAATTTGAAAGCATTTAGCTGTTCCATAATCAATGTGTCATTATGTATTTGTAAAAAAAATAAATAAAAAAAAATAAAAAAGTAGGGCTTTTAAGACCACAGGCTGCCAATAAGCTATACCAGAGGAAATGTTTTTAAAGGTCATTGAGGGAAAATGGACAAAAACTAAAAACTCTAAGGAGACCTAAAAGCATTTAGCTCATGCATTACCTCAGTCTGGGAGGTTAGAGGAGCCTGAAAGCACCGGGGGCCACAGAGGCAGACAGACTGAGTGCGTCTAGGATCTGTACCTAGATCTACATCTACATCCAGGCCGTTCCCACCGTCTGGCTCTGGCTGTCAACCAGCAGAAAGCTCTCCCTCCAAAAACCCAGATGCTGCAGACAGAGGAATATTTCTATAGTAGCAAACTGGGAATCAGGTGATGCACAGCCTGATGGTCCCACTCAGGATCTTCTTTAGATAGTGTATGTGTGCGCACACATTCCTGCATGGCTGGCCATGTGTGTGTGTGTGTGTGTGTGTGTGTGTGTGTGTGTGTGTGTGTGTGTGTGTGTGTGTGTGTGCCATCCATTAGACGGTATTAGATGTTGAACCGCTGCTCTGTCCCCCAGGAGTGACAGCAGATTGAGCTGTGAAGATTACCCAGAGAGCTGTGCGGTGTGGTGTGCATACGGCCCAGTTTCTGATGCATGATGGATCTATAAATTCACCCTGTGCTTCTGGGAGAGAATTCTTAGTATATTTATGTTTCCCTGGAACACGAGTGCCCCCCTGACAAGCGCATCACAGGTCAGTAATACACTCGCACCAACAAAGAGGCAAGTGACAGAAACTAACAGAGATAACGACACAATCTTGTGGCAACCTTCTCACAAGGTGACACAGTAAAAAGAGCCAAGGCAAAGAATTGTGCCAAACGTGACACAAGATAATATTAATACAGGTTACTTCAGGTGTGTATAAGTCTGGCCTATGTTGTGCGATTCAATTCATGCACAAAAAACTGTTATAGGACAGTTGTAGGAGCATCTTAATGTCCGTGGTTGTGGAATATTCAAAGATGTTCAACGATCCCATATGGATGTAAAGTCTGAGTGTCCCTGCATATACTTTGTTCAGGTGTCCACATAATCCTGTTATTTCTAATAGTGAATGTAATACAGAATCGTATAATTCCAAAGTTTCACATTAACAGAAATATTTACAACAGATACTCGGGGGAGAAACCCAGATATACAATAAGTCTACACAGAGTCCCAATTCTGGCTTAGCTTTTGTACCGCTAGCTAAACTTTGTTTCTCCGTGTATTTCTTTCATTGCTATTTCTGACAAACTGAAAACACAATACTGGGGTTTTCTGTCCATATACTGAATGAAATTAGTATCCACTACTGTACTGGAAAGTACAATATGAGCAGTTCATTATTTAACCAAGATAAGGCAACAATTATTTTGTTGGCATTCAAAGACAGCTGAGCCTCAGTCAAGCTAAAGTCATCTGAAGGGCAGTTGGAGAATGCTAACGAGAGAGTTGTTGCTTTATCTTGGTTGAAATGATAAGGTACTCAAAATTAAATTTCCAGCACAGTAGCTAATACCCATTTAGCTCCAAATGTGGACAAAACCCCCTCACTATCATATTTCAGCTTTTCAGAAAAAACTAATAAAAGAATCTCTCTATGAAAAAAAAAAAAAAATCCTGGTCTGGCTGAGGCTACTGGCACAGAGGCTAGCTTGAAAAGGGGGGAGGACTTCATCTCCCTATAATATTTCCATTGTAGTCTTCTGCGGAAGAATATAGCAATAGCATATCTCTGCTCCATGCACTGACTGATGGCCCTATCTCATGCATAGAGAATAAGAGGCTATACAGAGAGTTAATGAGTGACCAGCGACAGGGAAATGGCCAACAGAAACGTAATGACTGACATGTTGGAAAGTAGGTCACGGGATATTTTCTACATCGTGTTTCCACCCAGCTGAATGCCATCCATCCACCTCCTCCTGTTCCTCTCCAATCTAGCCTTTTAAAGCCATTTCTTCCTCCCCCATCTCTCTCACCCCCTCACCCTCTCCTCCACCGCCCGTTCATTGTTGCCCAACTCTCCCTCTCTGCCTCTCTCCGTGTCCTTCCATCTCTCAGAAAAATCCCTTTAACGGAGTGAGGACCTTTTTCTCTCCTCCTCCAGGCATCTATTTGGTGCAGTTAATGGATAGTTGAGAAATGACTACCGGCAGCGGGGGAGGAAGGAGGGGAGGGAGAGGATAGGAGGAGGAGGAGGAGGAGGGCTGGCGTGGGCTCCTCTTTTGTCTGTAAAATACTATGGATAGGAGACAGGCCAAATCACATCACAGCCCTTTAGAAAAGCTCTGGACACATTTTCCATACCGCGCACATACCGAGATGTGCTCTATTGAATTTGGTGTCTCAGATATAAGAGCTATGAATCTTGGTTTAAGAAGTCAAACTGTCTCAAATGATAGCTCATTCAAACAAGGTTTACCTTTAGAGAGGAGGCACTGTAGACTGGAGCTTTTCTAATGTGACAGGAACCTTTAGAGAGACCTGGCCCACATACTCGATGCTTTTTACCCTCTCTGTCCTTCCCTTTCTACTGCTTCCCTCCAGCTCTCTTCAATAGGCCAATTTAGATTTTTCTCCCTCTTGACAGCACTTTGTAGCCTTCCTCCCTCTCCTCTGCCCATCTTGTCTTTCTCTCTTCCATCATTACTCTGTCTGTGATGTTGTGGCTGGGCTTGTTGCCTCCTCTACTACTTGCCTGTCCCGATGTGGATATAATGGTTAAATAATGACTACACATCTCATCTTTAACTGCTGGCTGATCAGGGTAAGAAGTCTCTGTAATCTTTCTCTGGGTCCTAATTGATTTCCTGAATTGGAGGGCTAATAAGATCCAGGGGAATAGTCATTAAGAGTGTGTGAGACTGGGTGTTGCCTTTCCTTTAATGGGGCCTCTTATGAAACAGAGAAAGCAATTACACAAACCAAGGTAAAGAGGATACGTTTCCGCAAATGTGATACAACAGGCCGAGCTAGTGTTGTGCAGACATAAAGAATGTGGGAAACAATGAGATGCTTGGGCACAAATAACGCCTCCAGCTACTTCAGCAATCACGCTTTGTTCTGACACACGTGTTTAATGATTACAAAGAACACCTCAGTGCCTTCAGCAAGTTGCTGGGGCCCTTAAAGGCATACTGATTTAAATCCAGCTCTGTGTCATGGCAGCGCAGGCAGAGTGCGCAGATGAACGGCGTTTGGCTTCCCTCTGTAGCACCAGCACACAGAGCAGAGCAGCGGCGGTCCGCCGAGATCCGCCGGATGACATTCCGTGCCGCGGGGAGCTCCATGCGCTGGTGCCACGGAGAGAAGCCAAACACCGTTCATCTGCACACACTGCCATGACACAGAGCTGGATTTAAAATCGGTAATGTATCCCTTTAAGTATAAAATGCATGAATGAATACAAATATTATGATGGAATAATAATAAATACCATCATTATAGCAGAATTCAACTGTCTATAATATTAAAATAGCTTCAGATATTTTTATTTTAATTCAGGAATAGGAGGGATTGTATTAAGTGTAGACCTGCTATGTCTCCAATACTCCAAGAGGGGAAATCGAGGGGAAAAAAACAACAAACAGACGAGATTAGACGAAAAAGTAATGCAAATAAAAAACATGGTGTTTACAGCGAGATTACAATATTTACACAGATTGTACCAAACAAGTGGGGGAACAAAACAAAAAATGGTGCTCAATAAAAGCTGCCAATAAAACAAAACTCATCCTGACAATCCTTACTCAAAAACAAAATCCCCCAAATCCAAACCAACCCTGCACACCCTGTACACGAACCATCTGTGTGTGCGTAGTGAAGACCCTAAACTGAACTCTGTCCTGGCTCACCTCTTCGTTTTAAAGGAACATTCCACGAACGTCATCGCTACATCCAACGGGGTAAGAAACACGAAACAGTCAGATAATCAGACCAGACGTATTTGGAAAAGAAAGCACAAGCAAACACTGGAATAAAATGAACCAATTTGCCATTTCACAGACCAACTTTGTGTTTCAAATTTGACCCTCTGTATACTTGCTGGAGGCTAGTTCTATGTATACACAGATTTTACAAGTCACACTATCGACAGGTAGAATAAACTTGTTTCACACTTCAACATGTCCTTAGGGTATTAAAGGGAGCGATTGGTCCACTGCATTTCAATCTCACCAATAACAGCTGGGTCTGGTGTTCACGGGAGGGAAAAATCAGCTGATGATGCCTGAGCTGTGACCCAGTCCCATACTACATCAAATCTAAGCAGGTTTTGCATGAAGTGCATTCACAATGGAAAAGGTGAAAAAAAATAAGTATGCTCAAATGTGTTTGTATGCATACAGACACCATTGTCACACTATGAAATACAAAAAGGGAATAAGAGGACCTGCTCACAGCTGCATGAGTATGAAACACATTGTGATTAAATAGATGTGAAACACCTCAAGTGCAAAAGCAGTATGCTATAAAAATGACTTTTCTATATTACTGTATTTATAGGATGGAATAGGCATTTTGACATAGTAGGAATAAAAGGTGTAAATAATCAAATTATAGGCCTAATGATGGCTGAATTCCATTTAGCTGCTTCAGTTTCATGGTATTGTGCATGCTGCCTCACTGTCACACTTGAACGTGAAACGTGAAAAAATCTTTGTTTGATCCAGATCCTTGTGGAAAATCACAGACTAACTTGAATGTAATGGAGTCATTGCTAATGTTGTACCTGCTTTTCCTGCAATGAGAAGTTGAAAAAGGCCTACACAGTATTGAGACAGAGTGATATGGACAAAGGAACAATGAGCAAGCAAGAGCGAAAGAGAGCAAGTGAGACGACTGTAACATTACAGCGCCGTGACTGTCATTACAAGGCTGTAATGGCTGTGATAATTTACAGAGGGCAGTGTGAATGATGTGGCCTTGTATCCATACAGCATGTACTGTAATACTATGTCATAAATCAATAGTGGAATGGTATGGATCAGATGTGAGCTGACATTAAAACGTGAGTGCCCTCATGCCAATTTTACTGAACAATGTTTTCATTCTAAAAATAGATGAAACATGTCTGCCTTTCTTTGTCACTTCTCTTCATTCTTGCACTCAAAGTGCAAATGGGCGACACATCCGAGAGATTCTAAAATGATCCTCCTTTATATGGAGAAGCAAATTACCGCCCTCCTAAATTTTTTTTCCCTCCGATGCAAATAGAAAGAATATTTCAATTGTTCTGCCTGACACATTTCCTGATGGGAACCAAATCTCAGAAATCTTAAAAAAAAAAAAAGCCTGTTCATGAAGACAGTGGAGAAACGAATTTGGGAGGAGAGAGCAGGGAGCAAGAAGTCATGTGTGCAAACGACAGAGGCAGAGAGACGGAGAGAGCGGGAAGAGAAGCATTATATTCAATAATTTGATCTCATATGGATACTCTGTAAGCTTGAATGAGCCTATTTCCTGTCATTGTGTGAGGGAATTTAAAGAGCATCTGATGGATGTGAGCTCATGCAGCAGCAGGTACATTAAAAGAACAGCCTCTGCCTATTAAATCTCCGCTTTATGGTCTCCCTGTTCACTCATAACCACATCTTGTCGAAGATAAGACTCTTTCTATTTATTTTCTCATGGAAGGATTCATAATGGTTTGGGAATTATGCGCGACAGATGGAGTATTGGTCTTGTTATTGTGTGTCATAAAACACTTCTGTATCCTTCACAGGAATCTGAATGACTATCCAGAGAAGGAAGCAAACGATTGCTCTGTGAATCTTTCATTATTTATTTTTTGTCATTTGAGTCTCCACTGAGCCTGAATTAAAGAGCAAGCAATTTTTCTATAGATAGCAAGTGTCTGTGCCTGCAGGGCTGGAAGTGCTAGGTGTGCAGAAGCACACACACAAGTAGACGGTTGAGTATGTGATCATCAGCCCTCCCACTGTGGAAGACAGCGGTGTGAAATAGAGACACAGAGCATTATGCCTCTGGCTCTTCTTACTGTTGCTTTTGCTTTCTAGTATCTCCTTTAGTTCACCACTTTCAGTTCTCTCTCTCTCTCTCTCTCTCACTCTGTCTTTCTCTATTCAACAACTACAGAAGCAGTGGAGCAGAAAGAAAACAGACAGCTGGGGATAACAACCAGCAGTCAGCTTTTGGAGGTAAAACATTATTGTCAGACCAACATTTTATCAGAAAGAAATATTTGTTCATTTCAGTGTCCGGCAATGAGCAAGTCAATGCAGTTTTCCTACACATTTTCCTTCTTAAAATTTCCAGATTTCTCGATACTTCTCGAGTACACATAGTTTATTATCTGGGCACGCTTTCAGATGTACGTGTTGGCAGTTGGCAGTTGGCAGTTTTAGACGGAAGGTGTCTCGCTGCTTCCCAGCATTGGATGCTTGATGGGCGTGTCTGTATCCTGACACAGCAGCTGTCAATTTATCTTCCATGACGAATTACCAACAAAGAAAACATACAGGCTCCGCCTCCTACAACCGCACAAACACTTTACTGCACCTGATTGGACGAACGCTGCTCCCGGATTTCAGACCGGATCAACATGGTGGCTCGTTTGGCAACTTTCTCTTATATTACAAAAATAGTTCACAGAAAACATTTGAGGCGACAAATAAGCCATGCAGTTCCTGAATCTAGATTTTAGATCGACAACAGTTTTCAGGAGTGTCGAGAGGCGGTGAGTGGTGCTGGATGCCCCTGATTTGCATAACGTAGCCTAGACATCAACTTTATGCAAATGAGGAGCCGGCAATGTGACGGCCCCTCTCTTGAAACGCTACCAGAATGCATTTCACGGCTGCTTATAGATAATGAATAGGAAGCGTGTAAATGACGGTCCCTGTGGACACGTGCCATCACACAGTAGTAAACATGTTGGCTCCAAACGCCATAAAAACACTGTATTTACTGTTTGGTTTTTTTTAGAAATTCAGAATTTTATATTTTAGAAAACGGAATAGGGGCAATAGTCTGGAAGCACAAATATTTTCCCATGCTCTCTTTTCTTTTTTCCATACAATGACTAAAATCAAATACTTTTCCATACTGCGTAGGAACCATGGCAATTATATTTAGATCAACGTGCCAGGAATTTTGATGCACTTCCTCGAAAGCTTTGTGTTGTAACAGTTGTATCATTAATATTCAGTTCAGGTTGTCAAAACGACCAAATGGGGAGTTGTTTCCCCTGGTAGTCACTCTGCTGCAAAGATAGTTGAGAAAGTGACCAGAGCTCAAGCTGTGATAGCCTCTCTGTGTCAGAGAGCGAGAGGGGGATGTGCACAAGGGGTTGGAAAGAGGACTGGAATAGAATATTATAGGCTACTCAAGCAAAAGTAATGTTCATAAAAGTTGCCTTACATTTTTAGAAGAGGGGTGGGGATAGAATATGATGCAGATTATATTACATGATATACCTATTAAAGAAAATAATACATTTAGGGTACACAATAAAGTGCATTGACATGTCCATATTCCTTTCTATCATAAACAACACTATGCAGCCTGTGTGCATACAGCTGATTATCAATACAACCGCCTTCCTCTGTGTAGAAAGGAGACAAGACTCAATCAAAAATGACCCGACAGTGAATAAACAGAGCAGTGGACACCACGGCGGATGCAACAAGTAGGCCATTATCTGACACTTCTTATAGAATCAACAAGAGAAGAAAACATCACCAAAGCAGACAACACTGAGCTGTATAAACAATATCAACGCCACAGCGGCTGCAGCCACAAACACATAGCAAAAAGACAGCTGCAGTTTTTTTGCACAACGTGTGGTGCGCGCACATGATGTTGCCTGGCAACGTTGACATTCTCCTCTGTCGCGAGCTTGTTGTACTCACCTGTCTGCACGTCATTGACCACGACATCCTCCTCAATCTGCTCCAGACTCAACTTCTCTGCTCGGTCATTCCCAATGCAAAAGACCACTCGGCCTCTCTGTCCCAGTATAACCAGTCGACCTGGTCTCTGTCCCAGTATAGCCAGTCCACTAGGCATCTCTGTCCCAGTATAACCAGTCCACTCGGTCTCTCGGTCCCAGTATAACCAGTCCACCTGGTCTCTCTGTCCCAGTATAACAAGTCCACTGTCCCACTGCCTCGTCAAAGTTTACAGTCATGTTGAGCTGAATGAGGCTCTGCAGTCACATCAGACGATATTGGCAGAAACAGCAGAAAGGCCTCACACACCTCACTGAAGGTAGAAGTTCAGCAGATATCACCTGGACGAGCTATCACGAGTACTTAGCATTTAGCATGTTTAGCTAGACCCAGAATGCACCTGTGGGTGTGTTTGATTTGAGTCACTTAGCGTGCTCGGCGGGTTGCGCATTAAATCACGGACTAATAGAGGGTTGTGGCTAGAAGGTAACCCTAGATTTACTAAAGTATCGCGAGATTGGTAAATTTGGTAAGTAGTCATGAATTTTCTTTTCTTTTTTTTTTTACTTTTGCTTTTACTTTGAAGTATACGGAAGAGGATTAGGGCCACATGTGTTTAAAAACACGTGTCTGCTGGCATCAAACCAACAACGCCTGACCAAAAAAAAACAACGTATTTTCTGCAGTAATTAACCTATACATTAATGCCATCCTACAGTGGGTGTTACAAGGAAGTTTTTAAACTAGAAATGTCAGAAAAGGGTTTTTAGTTGAGTAGTTATATTGAGACATATGTGATTATAACAAGTGTTAGGCAGAGCCTGTTGTGAAAGTGGAATCCATTTACACGTGTGCTGAGGTGTTTCATTTGTGGGTTGGCTTCACATAGCCTACAGCAGATTAATCGCCCTGTTTGTGTGTTAATTTTTAAGAGATTTTTTAAGATAAAAGGCAGATGTTCTCCATAAATTCTCATAATCTATTTTGCTCTACATAAAACAGCTGCCAACTTCTCTATTCTGTTCTTTTATTCACCCTCACACATTAAATTCTAACATGCTCTTTTCTCAATGATGTTTTTACATTTCCTCATACTGAAGGAATTGAATTCCAGTTTCCATATAAACATGGATCTAGTGTTTGCAGTTTTGCCCATAATTTCAATAGCTCTAACACTGCACTCATCACGTGGGATGGCTTTAGACCAAACTGACCCTAGTCGAGTTATTTTGGGAGATAAAATGAAGGCTAAGTATAAAACGTATTCATCGCAGTTTACAGGATAACTTTCAGGTTCAACTTTGACTGTACCTGCCTGTTTGTGTCCCATTGAGGGATTATAACTAACATTTCAGGAATTCTCACTTTAGGCTCTACCTCCAAATAACATTACATTTTCCAAAGAAGTTTTCAAATAAAGATCTCAGCCTTTATTTTCTTACAATAACGGGTAAAAAAATAATGGCTTATACTACAAAAAAACAAGAGCCAAGTTGTAATAAATCATAATTTTCCTTTGAGAGATGTGTGAGATAGAGCAGCAGTGCTTCTGTGTGTCTGCTACAATAATGAAAGCTGTGCACAGCTCTTGTCCGTTTACAGTGTAAACAGCACAGAAACGGCCTTCCTCCACTGTTCTCAGAGGGGGATGGGATCCTGGCAGCTCTGGCAACAGAAACACATCTACAGTACACACACACACATGCCACACACCATCAGTAGCGTACCCATAGAGTCATTATGATCAGTTTCCTGCATTCTCTTAAAACCCCTGTAGTATGTAAAAGCAGAGATGTTGAGTACATCCATAAAATAATGGCATCTCCCTGCGTCCCTTTATAAAGCCACACTGACTGTGATCTCATAAATACACAGACCCTGTTTATCGGCAGTATAACAGCCGTTATATAGCAGTTCTGCTATCTTGTGTGTATCAGTAGTATAAATAAATATGAGCTGTGACTTTCTCTGAACCTATAAATAGAAAGGGACCCAACTGGTGTCTTACACATGCTGCATGAAGGCCTGTTAACCTGGACAGCGTATGCATGCAGTGCTGCATCAGCACTATCTCACACACACCGCACACACACTTGGGAAAAAGCCAAGAATAATGTGCTCATAAAAAACTGCTAAAAGATTGCATCCATTTACATTAAAGCATGTTTGCTGTCCTGCTGTGTGTGTGTGTGTGTGTGTGTGTGTGTGTGTGTGTGTGTGTGTGTGTGTGTGAAAATATCAAGGCACGCCGAGGAAGGTAGCAACTCATACTGTCGTGTAATCCACCCTGCTGACCTTTGACCCTCACATTGGCTATTCCCATCATCCCATTGTTTACTCTCCCAGACCCAATCAGCCGTCCCAGGACCGTCTCCCACGGCGACCGCAGGGGTTGGCCAATGAGACGAGCTCTCCCGGTGCTCTGTGCAAACTGGACTTGTTTCAAATGTGTGCTCAGCCACACACAGAGACGCACACACACTGCGGGCCTGGGAGCCCACATCGTCCTGTTAAACTGAGAAACTGTCAGGCCTCTGTTTGCCCATTAGCTGCCAGCTAGAAGGTCGACCATGTCCTTATTCCTCACAAGGGCATGGAAACGCTGATGGTCCCTGCAGGTGCAATTACATCAGCTTTTATGGATCACTATTTTTCATGTTGCTGTTTTCCTCTCATTGTTTTTTCTTTATTGATTTGCTCTTTTTTCCCCCCCTACATTCCTACACTGTTCCCATCCTTCTCTTTGTTCCATTGCTTCCTTCTGCCTTTTCACTCATATAAAAGCATTTTCTATCATTGTTTTCTCTCCTGCCGTCCTATAGCATTTCTTTTCTGCACGAGTCAAATGTGAGACATCGGTTTTAGCCCCTTTTATTACCCGTTTTCATGCTCCAACCTTGCCAACGCCTGCTGAGGCCTCCACAGTATAGTGATATGTTCTCTTCCTCGCTCACATCCTCACTCTATTTCTAGCAATCCTTTCCTTCTTCTTCCTCCCTCGCTATATCTCACATCCACACACTCTATCTGTTTTTCTGTCTGTTCTGCCACCTCCTGCTCCACCTCCCACTGACAGACAGATGCAGACACTTCAAACATGCTCCTTCTCAAAGAGATCCTTGGAAGAGAGCTCTAGAGAAACTCTGAATAAGTCATCAAATCAGCAGCATTTTCTTTTTTTTCTGAGCTTCCATCTCCTGGCTTGCGTGGTGATCTGTTTTCTTTCGATGCACAAATATTTTCATCCCCCTTAGCTTTTCTTTTTTTTTTTTTTTCCATATCTGCTAGGCCTCCCTCTCTTAAGTTGTTCCACATCCAACTTTTATTGTGTTTACTTTGTTTCCGCCTCTCCCTTCCCATCATTGTACTCCTCCTGAATCCATCCCAAATATCTATAATAATTGCTTTTCATGTCCGCTCCCTCTGCCCACCCAGGAATCTGACAGAAGGACACTCTAATAACATCCCGGCTCAAAAGGGATTTCCACTGAAATTCTCTTTCCCTTTATTTCATTTTTCAGCCCGAGCAGAGTGAACATCTGTCTCACCGTACTCCGGGGCGACAGCTGCGTGATGCAAAGTGGCGGTTGCACATATATGTATAACACACGCATCAACTGCTCGGGGCTCCAGTCTGTCAGAAAGACAGGTTGGTTGTTAAAGGTGTTGCACCTCTCCCGTCCTGTCTACTCTAAAAGAAATTGTTCCCATGGTAACTCTGCCAGGTCTGTTAATTGACTGTCAAGATGTGTGATAAGAAAATCCTGCAAATATAAATGTATATTAGTGGGTAGATAATCACATCGCACAGCTGCCTCAAGAGATGATAGTCAGAGCTATCTAATCAAAATGTTAATGATATGAGCTATAATGAAACTGTAGAGCCTGTGGACACTCACACGCATGTCAGAAGTTAAAATGTGCAGAACGTTTTAATTGAGGATGCGGATAGTGACATGACTTATATAAGCAGTATAATCCAATTTAGCATAGCAGCAACATAACCTACCCACACATGGATATAGCAGTGACGCACATCTCTGAATGTATAAAACTACGTGGGATTGTTTGAGCGAGAGCAGGAGTGTTTGTGCATGTGAGCGAGAGCCTCTTGTTGCCCCGAAGACACCTTGTTCATGTTCTCAAATAATCCACGGTGTTGAATGAAACCTTGAAACAGACACTCGTTTAAAATGGATGAGAGTGAGGCACAGGCGCTTCCTGACATGAAGAGTTACGATTCCGTTCGACACCGTCTGGGTTCAATTCTGGACACGGGAAGAAGGTTTAAGAGTCAACCCTGAACAACACATAAATGCCCGAATAACCAGTGCAGGCGCATACGTGCATCAGAAATATGGAGCTACACATCATTGTGGATACATAACCTCATCTGAATTCTGTATAATTCTGTATAAAAATGTGTTTTTAAATGGGAACTCCACAGCATCACTTGATATTCTGATTTACTGGACTATACTTCAAATCAGGAGAGACTTTATTCTGAGTGACATGTGCACAAAGGATGAGAAATGTGAGTAGTCTTAGCCAATTAGACCCCCTCGTGATGTCATACACTTAAAGGGGGTGGTGAAACCCCCCAGTGGCAGTGGTTCTCAAACTTTTTACACCACCTCCGAAAAGATTAGACTCTCCAAGCACCACCACTATGACCGACTTTAAAATTCAGTAGCATAGGCCTAGCCTGTTCAGCTTCAGAAGTGACTGCATAGCAGGCTGATAGTGAAACAAAAACATTACAGGGTAGGCTAAATTTATTTAAAATTACATTTCAGTGATCTCATAATTTAAAGTCCTCCTCCAGACACGTTAAAAGGTCACATTTAAAGATGTAAAAATACTCTGCTATGATTAATATTTTGTTTAACATGGTTTGCCCTCAAAAAAGTAAAAATTAAGAAAAACTCTGAAAAGGGGCTGGAAGCACATCTACTCTTCTCCCTCATTAAGAAATTCTGGATCTGGCCTCAAGCTCCGCCCACCACCGCTGCCATATGATGTCATTACAACTAAAACTACTGCATTTAAACATGTACTTAAGGATTAGCAGCAAAAATGTACTATCAAATGTAAAACTGCTCATAATGCAGAGTAGCCTCTGTCAGTTTAAAACATATTTTCCCCTCTGAAATGTAGTGGACTAGAATGATAAAGTGGTGTAAAATGGAAATACTGTAGTCGAAAAAATGGAAATACGTCAAAATTACAGTACTTGAGTAAATGTCCTTAATTAGCTACTTTCCAACAGTTAATCTGTGAAGCTCAGAATATTGGAATAAAAAACAGAATAAATGTTTCCCACCTTAAAGCACTAAAGTCTGAATTGATGGGATTGTTTCCGTCGGTGAGAGCTATACTGAGTTGCACCGAATAGGAAACCATTGTCTTAATAAAACATGAGTAAACAGCAAAGAGACAGTATAATCAGCTCAGGTATACTGCAGCTTTAAAGCACACACACACACACACACACACACACACACACACACACAGGTTGGGGATCAGAGGAAATAGAGGCAGGGATGTTAATCTCTCCAAAACACACCTGCATGCAGGAATACAAACGTTCCCTGCTTTTTTTTTTCTTAGCTCTATTCTCTCTTTGACGGTCCACGTTGCTGCCTATCTGCTCCTCGTCACTCTACACAACATCCACAGCCACACATTTCCCTCATTTGTCCCTGTTTTACCCAGTGATGAATTAGTATCCTGGAATATATATATATAAATGCGTCCCTATAACCACTCAGCAGCTGAAGGAGAAGCTGGCTATGTGTTGCCCTTGGAAGCGCCGTCTGTTAAGCAGACCCTGTCTCTTGTTAACAAGGGCCCTCCTCAATTACTCTCCATCGAGACACTTGCTAAAATAGCCACAGAGCCCTTCCTCTCTCCACCCCCCCCCCCCCCCCCCCCCCCCCCTCCCCCCCCC
>JAOVVB010039153.1:0-15219 GCA_028570985.1 Heterobranchus longifilis
ACTTCGATAAGGCAGGATGTGGTTGGGCTTTGGGGGATGAACACACACACACACACACACACACACACACAACACAAAATTATACTACTTCATATTTTTAGGCAGAGGCTGGTAACAGGCTGCAAACCTAAAGTGGGGACATAGCCAATCTAAGTCTCCCTGTAGATCTGGACCTGATTGTGACAAATGAAACTAGATGATCTTGATGCAAATAGCACAGACAGATGCAGCATGCAATGTGCAACTTGTGAAATGGAATATCCTTGTAATTGAAAACATAAGTTATAGCCTCTCTCAGCCCCTCTGGATCCCAAGAAGCTGTTTCATCAAAGGAATCGCACTGCGGGAGAAGGGGACATGGCTTTCAAATGTTCTGACTGTTCCAATCTAACAGATTAATGAGTCACACAGGCCTATGCCAACTCTGCCCCAAGGAAAGGAGGACACACGATGCTCCATATCAATAAAAAAAGACCTTTCTCCATCATCTGATTCCACAGATGCAGCGAGAAGGCCTGTGAATGGCTGTTTTGAAAGTGCAAATTTATATAAGAGTTAAGCCAAGAACCTTTAAGCATATCTTGTAGTATTTTTCCATATGTCTCTGACTGATTCACAGCCTTCTTTTAAGCACACAATTTAGTGTGTAATACAATAAATCTTGACTAAAGAGATATCATGGAAACAGAGAAATAACATCAGACTAACCGTAATCAAACTAAAGAACCAAACCTCATTATATTGATACAGTCAGACTCAATAATACCAACGAAAAATTAGTGCTTCCAATATTACCATTAAATAGTAATGACGATCTATTCTGTCTGTTGTTACAACAGACATGTGTTATTCAAAATAAACATTGCCGGATAAGCAGTTTTCAAAGGCAGGTATACCTGTTCATTCTTTATTATTACACCACTGTTACTAATATTATTTCACATTTCCAGGTCATGGTTGATAATTTGATGCCTACAAGACAAAAGTTCACGAAGCAAGAATGTGTGAGCAGGAATCATTATTATAAAGTGTACCCAGATTTGAAACATGTAAATCTGTTATGCATGCGGAAGTTTGAAGAGAGCAAAACTCACATGGCAAATTCAAAACATAAAAAAAAAAAAAAAAAAAAATCTGTTTTGGTCCCACAGTCATCTTTCCAAAATAATGCTGCAGCTTCCTGCCCTTAAGCTGAGAGCAAAGGAAACACTTTTTAATGGCCTTATTTGAGCTGGGGAGTTTGACAAACTTTGTTTTAACTGTCATAGACAGACCCATAGGGACACAGGAAAACATTTCTCAAAAGAACTTCAGGTTACCATTTACTTTCTGTTCTATATGCCACCATACAGTGTACAAAAGCAGAGCGTTGACAGGAACATTTGAATCTCGTGGCTGCTGTCAAAACTCATATAGCATACACTCCCAAGTGATGCGAATAGGCTTTTGTGTGAAAACTAAACACACTCCATATTAAAGTCAGCAGTGACCATCGTGATCTTGGCCATTGCCGTTTTTTTTATTACCTTAGTTCAAGGGTTTATAGTGTCAACAACACCTAATGTCAGTTTAAATGAATCGTTGTGATGTTAGGACAGGGTGACCAGACTTCCCATAGTCTGGAGCTGTCCCTAGGAATGTCCCCATTTTTAACTGTACTTCAAAACAGCAAAGGGCAATAATATTTTACTTGACAATAAAGACTGGGCAGCAGTGTGTCGAACCATTGTAGTTTGACCATTTTCTTTATTGTGTGTTCCATAGTTGACCATAACTTCAAGCCATGATTTTTCTGACAAAGTTACTTAGTTTGTAGCCTACCCAATTCTATCAGTCGGCCTGCACCATACTTAATTACAGTACAACTAGTGAAAATACATGAAACTGGAATTGTCCCCTTTTTTAAAATTTCATATATGATATATGATATTGTAATTTGACAGACGAACGGTAAACGTCCCTGTTTTTCGTTTCAGATATCTGGTTAGGATGAGACAGCGATGTACCTCTAGCCAAATGTGCAGTTGGAGCTCTTATCTGGCAATAAAGGTTTGCTCATTCTGTAGCTCTTCGTGAAGGCTTCATCAGTGGTAGCATCCTGTTTGCACTGTTCACCCATTGCTGCTGGCGATTCCGCGTCTCCTACTGCGAAGAGAGAGTTCAGACTCTGGTAATTCTGAGCCAACGGCCTTTTCGTAATATCACGAAGCGTACTTCAAGGACTGGAAACAACTCTCCATTCAGATGAAATGGAAATACTGGGTCTCCAGCTGTTTCTCTGACTGTATGCTCCTCTTAAATGGCTACTCATTTTCAGTTACTGTGGATAATTGCAGGAAGAAAAAAAGAGAAATACAATTCCACGCATGTCACATTATTTAATGTAATCTTTATGTTTTTATCCTTGAGTTGCAAACAATAAATGGACTCTGGAGTGTGTTTAATAGAAATTCTGAAACAACTGGCAGTGTCATCTTTTATCAACATGAACGGACTCATTTTAACCGGGCAGGGAGAAAAGTAATTATGACTCTTAATTGAAACTGGCAGTGAATGAGAGTAAGGGGAGAGGGATGAAATGGTCTCCTCAGCATGATGAGGAGAAAATAACTGTTATCGGACTTAAATCAGAGCTCCAATAAACCTATACGGAAGTCACAGTGTGCATGCTAGTGTTGCATTTGGAGGGAATTACACCAAGGGGACCTTTTGGTGGATTGAACTTCACACGCACACGCACACACACACACACACCCCCACACACACACACATTCACTCAACGCCATCTTGCAATAATGAAGCTTGCACAGAGAAAATATTGTCCTTGCGGAAGAGGACACCGCTGGGTATTTCACACTGACTAACCATCACAGAGCTTGTCTCCACCTTGATGTGTGCGTTGAAATTGTTTGTCGTTCCAGCAGGAATATTAAAATACAACAGCCGGAGAATGTACCTGGTAGTATATGTGGCAGTAATAGGGTTGGGTGGGGTTTCGAGAGAATCCCCGTAAATGATAGCAGAAGGGAACGACATCAATAATGGACAGGAGATTGAGAGGGTGTGTGCATGAGGCAAAGGAAGAGTGAACAGACATTAATATCAGGCCAAGATAGAGGCGATGGAAAGCACACTGAGAAAAGCCATCAGTCCCAAGCAGAGGAAAGACGAAGGTGTCACAGATTTAACATGGAACTATAACAACTGCTCAACTTAGAGCTAATTAAAAAAGATACAATAAAATAAAGGGCCATGTTGGATTTCAGAGCCCAAGAAAATGATTTCTTTTGAGGCGTATCCAAATAAAATATATATTAAAATAAATAAATAAATAAGGGAAATCAAAGGTTAAAGCATCCATGTGAAAGATGCTGAAAGATGATGTAAAATTAATGACTGCGATTGTGGTTTTATGGTGTGTAAGAGTACTTTGAGGAGGAGCGTCTTCTATCAGTTGTCAGTGAGGGAACAGTGACACCTCCGATGTCTTGCCAGTTCATGCTCTGGTGCGCCGTGTGAGTGACAGCGCTGATGTGCCCAATGACAGACAACACAGCTCAAGGGTCTGAAAAGCAGGGACTCCCCTTTCCTGAAGTCGGAAGAAGTCCGAGATCCACTGGGAACTCATCGGAGTCCAATGTCAACTGGCAAGGAAAAAAAAAATGAAGGCCATAATAAATAAACACACAATATTTCACAAATGTCAAGGATTTAAGACAAACTGGTGACAACTTTGAGTTTCAGGGACGTAAGGTTGAAAAAACAATAGTAAAAAAAAAACATTGTTTTCATTTTAATTGCCATTTTTTCAATAATTAAATAATTTGTGGTATTCTTGTCATTCAGTGACATCTTTGTAAGCTGCTGAGGTGTTTTTTGCAGCACTTTGCATCAGTGACTTTACATCAGTGTTGTCACTGCTCCTTGTCATTGGACTGTCGACAGCTTACACACAAAACAAATAAGCATGTGCTGTCATAGCAAAGCAGCAGAGTATATAGGCAGTACAGAATTGAGTATTTATAGAATATAGTTTGGAGAATATTATAGATCCAAGATGACACTGACAGAAGGGCGGGACTGAGAGAAAAAAAGCGCAATTACAAATCTGTCTACTACTGCAACACAACGGACAGTGCCATGGATTTATCATATCACAGTTAGGCTACTGATATTTCAGAGCCATGGTCGAGGCCATAGATTCTAACCCTCTGTCCTGCATGCTCTCTGTAGGGATGGAGAGGGGGCTGGCAGGTTATTTTGGTCATTTTGCTAACAAGGGGGGGTGACATCCCCCCTCAAATCACCTACTGAAGACAATAGGATTCTTTAGATTCTCAACAATTCAGTATACAACACAGGACATTTAGGACCGACTAGAAAATATAGAACATTTTAAATGCATGTTTATCATAGTATTTGACAATCTTGTGTAACAGGCTGAACCGCAAATGCACCTGGTTAACATTTTCTACAATAACATTAGCATTGGTTCATTTAGGATTTCTTTCGTACATAACAAGCTACAAGAAACAATATTTAGCTTTTGTGAATGGTGTTTAGTTGTTGAATTTCAAACACAATTATGTTAACAATATTTAAAGTCCTGTGTGAAAAGGAGTAAAAAGTACTGCTAAAAAGAGCCTGTATCACACTGTTCTCTTCCTTGCTTCTGGGGTCCCCGAGGGCTGGACCTGATATTAACCCTGCTTCTATTGTAATCAAAGATAGATTTGGATTTTTTTTCTTCCGCTGTGTTTTTGAAAGTGAAGTTTGAGTTTCTGAAGGCGGCACTCTTTCTTATTTTGTCTGTTTGAATTATTATGAAATTATTGTATTCAGGATAGTTGACTAACTCAACAACAACTGACATGACATGACATGACATGACATGACATGACATGACATGACATGAATTCAGTAGCCTCAAAATTAGATGAAAAAGTAGTGGCATGGTCAGCTTGTCAGAATTTCATTAATCCTTCAGACTCACACTGATTTCGTTGAGAATCTATTAGAAATAAAAGCACTTTGAAATAATGTTCTATTCCAGATAAGAAAGGTCAGGGCTTCATGCAGGATCATATTACTTTATAAAAACTGCAGCGTTGAATCTGAGGCCTGGATCTGTTTGCATGGCTGCATTAAGCTTTTGGAGAAATATGTGATGATCTGTACAGGAGGAGAATTCAGAGCTGCCCAGCAAATCTTTTATTACATAGCTCATATTGTTCTCTTTTGACTCACTGGTTTTCTATAGTAAATCGTCCTTGAGAACAGTGGATGATGCCTGTTTTCTGTACTCCCTGAAATAATTACATTAAACTGCGATTTGACATTTACTGTATGGAGTATGACATCATTAATACATTTAGTTCTGATAGTAAATCACCAGTTAAGAGTGTGTATGGCCCATAATCGCTGAGTAATGTGATTAAAGCTGAACTTAAAAAACCAACAGCTTGATTCTTGGATGTCTGCCTGATTCATTATCTTCCATTGGCTGGATAAAGTACAGATCCAAATAATTTGGTTTTGGGGGGGTAGTACTATACAACCAGCAGGGCATCATCAAAGAAGCACTACGAATCCTAGACTTGTCTTGTCGGCTCTGAGGCAGCTGTGGCTCAGGAAGAAGAGCGGGTCGTCCTTTAATTGCAGGTTGGATGTTCAATCTCCGGCTCAGACACTAAACCCCAAATTGCTCCTGATGGGCATGGCAGCGCTGCCACCAGTGCTGTGTCAATGGGTGAATGAGAGGCAAAATTGTAATGCACTTTAGGTAGAAAAGCTTTGTATAAATGCAGACCATATTATAGTTTTTGTACATATACACAAGTTATTTAAAAGTTTGCCAGGAATCGTCTGGTTCTAAGTGACTTTAATAGGTGTATATTATTATATGTATGAATCTTTGAAGTTCCATATGTCTAGATGTTCCATATTGTTATCACGATACATTTTTTGCTTTTCATGTGTCATTTCACGCCATTTAGTCACACCGGGTTTTCAACTAACTCTGATGTCACAAGTCAGGTGATGTAGTATAAAGAGCGAGACAGACAACAGGGAGGTGGATGGAACAAACACATGACTTTCACCCAGGATAACGCTGTCTATAAAAGTGGCTCCCATGAGATCACGCTGAGAAAAAACACATATGGTATACTATGATAGACATATTGTAACCTCTCAAAACTCATTTAGTGTTGATAATTGAACAGAAAAGGTCCAAAATCAAATCAAAAATACAAAACCTCACACCACGCACTCTCTACACTATGACTTTTACAATAACATATAATCAATATTGACATTGTTTTGTAAAAAGATGGTTTATTATTTGCATGTATATTAAGAACTATTTGCATATAAAAAAAGAAAAAAAAGTAAATATGTGTAAGCCAATCTTTATATTACTTTTATTGTTAATTTTCATTTTGCTTCTATTTATTACATTTATTTTTGTATCAGTATTGGTAGAGTGACTTTCTTGTGTCACATGATTTTTGTTATTACATGTGGACTGACCAATCCCAATAAATAATAGCCATTTTTAAGCAATTACTGATATCATGTGTGAAAGTGTGTTATGTACCTCTTAATGTAAAATAATTAGACAAATTACTTTTTTTAAACGTTATATTGATGACAGAAAGGAAACAATTGGAGTAACTTCCTGGATACATTAATAACTGGCTTGTTCAAGTTAACTTGAGCTTATTTATAGAGTGCTTTTTACAGACTTGAGTGACACAGAATGCTTTTAACAGACTCGGGAGACACAGAGTGCTTTGCACAAAGCAGTAGCCACAGCAGCAGATGAAACAAGGACACTAAAAACATGAGATGAGAGCCAGAGCCTGTGTTTGTGTATGCGTGCGTGTGTACACGTGTGTAAGTGGATATGAGAAAACCAGGCAATATCCGGGCACTCAGCAGAAACAGTAAGTGAATGACTGCAGGAAAGTATATGATAAATGTATGAAGCAAAAGAAAAGGCTGGTGAGGCAGGAGCTACGGCCGGCTGTAAACTGTGCTGGATGAATGGGTTTTTAGTCATGATTTAAGAAGTCTGAGTCTGATTCCCTGACAGTGGCAATACGCTTACTTCATTAGGAGAGTTGTTGAAGGAGAAGACTGTATTTTCAATGTGTGGACTGACGACGAGTTCTGCAGCTTCTGAGGGTTATGAGTGTGTGTTAGTACGAAGAATAAGTCAGGCACAGCACCGTCTAATGCCTTGGAAGTCAGACGTACTGGAGGACTTACCATCAATTATGAGTACATAAGGGAGCCACTGAAGAGAGACTCAGACAGGGCTAATGTATTGGTGTTTGCATGAGAACAGCTGCATAGTGATGCATTGTTTGTTGATTCTGGAGGAAACAAAAGTGTAGATCCATTTCTCTGGGCCGTTAAAAGAAAAGAAAAAAACCCTATCCTCAAGATATTTTTTCTGTGAAAGCACACACTGAGTCTGACAAAACAAGTCTAGAGTAAAGAAAACAGCAAGTTTTGGCAAATAGGTGAAAATAAGGTGAAAAAGAGTTTTTACCATCCCCTAGTAGCAGAGAGTGTGGAGCAGAGAGGTTGTTTAGTTGAATATGTTAGTCTAGCCTGCCTGACTCATTGATCCTTTTTTTCTGACTGAGGTTTGTGCAAGTTAGCTAAGACAGTGTTTTGGAACAGTAAATTCAACTCCCACCCCTAGTCCTGCAAGTCCTGGCGGGAGAGATGCCACTCTGAAATATCAGTAGTCTAACTGTGCTGTGTATTGATAAATCCATGGCACTGTCCTTGGTGCTGAAGTAGCAGATGGATTTGTAATTGCACCTTTTTCTCTCTGTCCTGTCAGTTCTGTCAGTTCTGTCTTGGATCTATAATATTTTCTAAACTACAGCTTACAAAGCGGGTTAAAAGAAGTTAAAATAACTGGTCTCAACACTAGAGTGCTCCCATTAAGCCATCCCCTGTTAAAAATGAAACAAATTGCCTACTGAGGCTAACCATTATAAACATGCACATAGTCATACAGTACATTTATCCTCACACAAAATGTACAGCCTCTGTTTGTGTCTATTGTTCTTCTGTGAAACACCAATTATGACTGTCCTCTCCCTGCTATCGTTTTCCAATGGTGTCAAAGCAGTCATTGTACTGACATCAGTATCTGATGTACCATAATGATTAAGCTGTCAGTACTGCAGCATTATACAAAGAACTTGACTAATTTAGGTGAGGTACCGTCATCATAATAAGCACTGTGGCTACAGCAGTTGAGGAATGACTCTAAACAGCACTGCATACAGGAAGCATCAGCATGACTCGATTCAATGAGATAATTTCAAACTAAGGAAGCGTATGTGTTAAAGGGAAAACAGCAAGCATATAATAGAGTAAATCCTACATTGTCCCTATTTTGTCCCGTAGAGACCAAAGGCTATTTAAAGTTGTAAAGGCAACATGCAGTAGGCCTGGGTTTCTGCACCTTCGATAACATCAAATCCAGGCCCAAATTTGAGGACACAACATATGGATCAAGGTTAATTACTGTTATAACACTGAGAATTTGTATGAGAACTAGCAGGCTGGCATGTAAAACAATGACCCACCTGCAGAGAGACAAATGCAGACAATTATATGTAATCTATTTACTAATGTTAAGTATAAAAAATAAATAAATAAATAAATAATATATATATATATGTCAAAACTTCTATTTATATTCTTGCACATAATATATAATTCCAAGCACTTTCAATGTCTATTTATGTCTATTTTCATTTGATTTATTTCCCACAAATTCACAAACTTTCCAGGACCTGTGGGAACCGTACAGTATGTACATAGGCACAATATAGATACATATTGGAGCAGCATTTCCTTTCCAAATCATTTTCTTTGAATTAACCAACTATACTTTGCTTACAATTTTGTTGTAAAATAGATACATTATTAAATGAGTCGATATTCACCAGTGAAGGCTCCCATACGCCCAAAACTATATAATGCCCAGTCATGCAGATACTCAGTCCAGATTGCTTTGTGTAAACTCAAGATTTTATGTGAAAAGCTGTAAAAAAAAAAAACCCATCCACCTCAGAGTCACAATTATTTTTAAACAACTCTTTTTTTGGATCAATGAAATGCTCTGCTGTTAGTCACCCAAAATCATTTTTAATGCAATAAAAAATACAAGAAAAAAAAACAAATAGTGAAGAAGACAGCAACTCCCAAGAGTGTAGTGCCTGCCGTTCACTTCATTGTCTAAAACTGATGTGCTTCAATGTTGTGTCTTTGTTTGCATTTGCAGCTGCTCCCTGGTGGATATAGACAATCAGAGTCAAGTGTGCCGCTTGCCACTACATATCAATAATGCTAAATGCTTCAACACCAGTAGTCAATAACATGCAATCACCATTCCATCTCTGAAAATACCATTAAATAATCTTTACGTTTAACCAACTGTTACCTCTAAGCCGGTGAAAATCCATTAAAGGATCTTCAGTCATCCCAAATAAATTTACAATGCACAATATCAAGACTAGATGCTCAGATATATGCTCAAAAGTGTCATACTGTATGATTTATATTGCATCATAGCAAAGATCTTTTTTTTTTCGTCTTTGGGTTGAAGGTTCACACTGAGAAGATTTGTAAGAACTGATGTCTGACAAGGCTTTTAATACACTCAACTTTGTGCAAAAGCATCCATTTCTTTTATGAGGACTTGAATGGTGCCAAGTTTGAGTTCCCATTTTATATCATGGCTGGTACTACAGAGCATGCATCTTTTCCTCAGCGGAATGTAGTTGACTCATGTAATACACAAAGATGCCATCAAAGCCTGTTTGGTTGGGATTTAAAGGGAAAGACAGACCCCCCCCTGGGAAGTGAAGTCATATGGGAGAAAAGGCAGTGCCTTTGAAGCTTGAGTAAATGAGGTGCTTTTGCTCATCTGGGAAGTGGAGGAGAGAATGAGTGAGAGGATGCCTGTGATGCAGACAGACATACCTGCAGATGGATTATTTCACAGCAAGGACAAGTGCCATATCACTGCAGCAGCCTCTATAGCCAACAACTCATGTAGCGGAGAGGAAATTAATCGTGCACAGAGCTGGTTTGAATAAATAGTGACAGCGTTACTTTAAGTTCTTCAGGCAACATTGAATACAAATAAATAAAGGAGAATTATGATCTTCTGGTAAAATAAGGCAAGAAAATGAAAAACAAATTTAAATAACAAGTGAGGTGACAACGCTGTCGGACAAAATTACATTCCCATACAACTAAATTGCAAAAACCTTTTTTGGAAGGATGAATGGGTCAGATACAGGACTTTCACCCAGAAGACAGGTTTAAATCCTGCAAGAAATCTATTTTTACACTAGCTGACTTATTGTTTTCACAGTTAGGTTCGGTTTAGGCAACAAAACTGGGTGCACATAGGATTGTTTTCTACTGACACCTGGGTGCAAATAGCATCTTCCAACATTTTTCCACCTGGATTACAGTTGCCGTTTTAAAGACCTTGTTACCGTTGTGAATTGCTACAAAACTACTTTGTTAGGTTTAAGAAAAGGTTGTAGTTTGTCTGTTATGTAACAAAATATGATATGCACACTTGTTAAATAACAACATTGATTGAACCACGTTTTTTGTGACCCAGCCATTCAGCTCCTCCTCCTGCGGACCTTGATTACAAACCTTTTTTGTAATACGACAAAAACAAAAGTAATCTAGGAGAAAAAAACATTTATTTTAAAAAATGTAAATTGAGAATGCAGTTTAGTTGTATGGGAACGTACTTTTTAGGAGACCAGGCTCGAGGTGAAATCATAACAGGCCTGCAATGACATCAACAACGTCACTGTTTTTTTTATGTATTTTTTTTAAGTCTGATATATAACTGGAAGCAGAATCCAGCGATTGTAATGTACTGCTATGGTACTCCAGACACAATAAATGTCTCCGGGACTGTCTAGGACTGTGCGTAAATTGGCACTTTGAACACCAGGGTGCACCACGGCAAACTTCAATTGCAACCTGGCAAGCTGCACCTCCACAACAATAAAAATGTGTTTGTCAGGCTGCAAGCTGCTTCAGTGTTTATATAGTGTGTTCCTGTGAGAGGGTTTATCATCCTAATTAACTGACATTTAGATTTCCTCTTGTCCTCCTGTTCAATTAAACCAACTTTGTTTGTCATCAGATTACATTTTCACAGTGATCCGTGTGACAGTGTGTATATTATATGTACCCAGAAACGATAATGTCAACATGAAAAGTTCATACGGGAACAAAACTAAATTACTCACAGATTTATGTGCAACACATGACATTTTAAGTGTTCAGCTCTGAAAAGCTGAAGTTAATTTAGTGGCAACAATTCTAAACTTGACAAAGTAAAACTCACTCATGACTGTGGAAAAAAAAAGACGTGATCTGTGTGATACAGTCGGGCTCTCTCTTTTAGGCTGATACATTCTCCTTTAAGAGAGTATCAACAGCCTGGTCGCCAGAATAAAATGTTGGCATTGTACACGTAAGTATCATATCAACATTTCAAAAGTGATGTAGTAAACCAACCTAGTTTTGTTGCCTAAACATAAATGTCCTTATTTTAACCCAAACTACAATGTTTTTCCCTAAACTTACCACCAAGTTTTGCTTAAACTTAAGTTTTCTTTGAATTCACAAAACTGCAAGTGTTGTGAAGCACATAAAAGAGACTGTCAATAATGATTGTGGGGGAAAAAAAGTGCTATTTATATGCTTTAAAGTCAGAGCAGCTCAAACGCACACCCGTAGTGACGAGGTGCCGGCCAATGAAAAATAAGCATGAAAAGAGCATAAAAGTAGCTGCACACTCCGTAGCTCCAATGCATATAATTTATTAAAAGAAAAACAACAATGTTTCGGCAGCTAAACTGCCTTCATCAGGGCTGATCTGCCAGAGCACAAGCCTGAGTGAAATTTATAAAGCAGTGGTCCACAGGTGCATGCAATCAGTGAAGCCTGGCCAATCACAAGCCGGGGAAGGAGGTGCAATAAAGCAATCACATCCAATGAGTGATACATCAACACATCAAGGTCAACCATAAGTTCTGCAAAGATCATACAGTATCAAAACATACCAGAAATATATATGTGCCTTCCTTCTGTTAAACTGTTGTTATTATTGTTTTGTATGTGTCTTTTTTTCACTGTATATTTGTTTTCTTTGTATATTTGTGTGATGAAAAGCACTTTGGATCAACCATGTTGTGTGTAAAGTGCTATATAAATAAAGTTGATTTGATTTGATAGTCAGTGTGTTACCTACAGTAGATATATTTACGCTATATTTAGAATATTTTCACGACTTTACCTTGCCATCAAACAGCTGGTTAAGTTTACACAGGGAGGAACTGAATCCGTTAACGATGCTCTCGTCAAAGCCACCAGACTCCTTTGACAGTAACAATGTTTTTACCTCGCAGAACACGGGAGCTGCTACTCACCCGCTGCCTCAAATGGTTAGTTAGTTTTTTTTTTGTGTTGTCAGTTCCTAACCCTTTTAAAACACCAAAGTCACACAACAACACAAACAAACTAACAGGGCTGTTTGACGGCAAGGTAAACCGGTGAAAATATTCTAAATATAGCGTTCCTATGAACAGATTTTTTTTTTTTAGGTGGCTGAAGTATGTTTTGCTGTGTGGAATTTTAGAGATTGCTTGTTGTAGTGTTGTGTATTAATGTGTTCTGTATATTGTATGTACAGGAAACATTTTTGTAATTTTTGGTTTTTACTGTTGTTTTTTTTTATTATTATTATTATTATTATTATTATTAATAATAATAATAATAATAATATGTTTATTTGTACAGCACCTATCACAGATACAAAATCACAAAGTGCTTTACATTAATACAAATACACAATTAAAAGCAGTATTAAAAAAAAAAGCAGTAACAACAAACAAGATAAAATTGGCAGCAAATAAACAAATCGGTGCAGAGACACAAATACAAGAAAACACAAAAGAGGAAAAGTATGGGAATAAAATACAATAAAATATGGGAATAAAATACAATAAAAGTGGAGTAGCTATTCGAAATTAGTTAACCAGAAGCCTGTCTTTTGTATTTTTTTATCTTATGCACCTAGCTGCAAATCAAGTTTCCATCTGGGATAATAAAGTGACTGAACTGAAGTATATGGGAAAATAACTTTGCTTGGAGTAAGGTAGTTACAATGAGCTCCGCTATTATGATGCGCCCTAGTGCATGTTAGTTACTAGTTATTAAACACACACACACGCACACGCACACGCACACGCACACGCACACGCACACGCACACGCACACACACACACACATTACCAACAATGGATCGGTATTGGAAAAGTCGTGAGGTCAATAAGAAAGCAATCAGAAACATGGATAGCACTCTGACGGTCAAAGTGCTGAAAATGTGAAAACAAGCATCAGCGCCTGAAAGCAGAGGAGCTCTCTATTTCACTGTGGTGCTGAAATGACCACTAGCTTTAACAAAAGGCATTTTTTGTTGCAATAACCTCACAAGTGCCCTCCTATTGGATATAAAGGCAAGAGGTGATAGTGAGCCTGTAGTCGCCTACAGTCCACAACCAGACAGAAGAGAGCTGCAATATTTAACAACACCACGTCATGATGATTTTACTGCACAACAAACAGCTTTATGTCTGCCGTATATCCTACATATAAAAATCAACTCAACACCAGAATGTCACAGAGAGCTCTCTCTACGGGCCCCAGTGCAACCGCACTGCCTGCACTGCCTGCATTTTACAAGTCCTCCAAATTATACGACCAACGGGAGCGTTTTACAAAATGAGCGTCCCTAGTGGTGGGAGTAAATACGACCCATATAAACATTTTCCGTCCTATACCTAAACATTATGGTATTTTTATGGTATATATATATATGGTATTACACGCTTCACTCCCGTGACAACAACAACGAACACTAGAGGGCGCCGCCTAACAATAAAACGTCAATATGGGTGCATAAACATATGATCTAATGGGGCGTTTTTCAGGGGAGGACAGTCTCTTATATTTACACCCATCACTGCTACATACCTGCAGTTTATCCTGATAAAGAGCTTTTTTTCTCCAAGTAACTAGCTAATCTACATGTTTCATATGTGGACAGATAACTTAAGACTTTGTGCATCATCCATTTTTACAATAGATATAAATATATACATAGTATAATAGTACAACACTCTGCATTATGAGTACTTATTTTTAGACTGTGGTATTGCTACTTATACTTAAGTAAATGATTTGAATACTTCTTCCACCACTGCATAGCGTATACACAGCCTACAGGTTAGCATCAGCACACGAACTCCACAACCTCCAGAAAATATTAATAATGCTGAAGCACAGAGAAGTAAAATGTATAACAATCAACTCAATGATTCAAATGTGAATTCCAGTACTATACTGTAACGTAATGTAGTAAGCAAGTGGACAACTATGTTGTTAATTAAGAGTATAAAAAAGTGTGTGTGTTTTACAAACTACCCAATTAATTATGCTTGTGTAGCTTTAAACCAGAAGAATTCCTCAGTGAGGAAGGTTCAAACAGGGGCAGATGGACAGGGAGCCTCGTTTTACCCTCAACAGCCTCCGACTATCTGTCTAAATCTGGGATGTGTGTATGTGTGTGTGTGTGTGTGTGTTCTCACGAGTGTGCCAATATGGACTGTATATATACTGTATGCATGATAAACAACTATACAGTAAGCATGAATACTCAAGAGGGTGCATATGAGCATTTATGTGTGCATACAGTGTGCTTTGTGTGTGTGTGTGTGTGTGTGTGTGTGTGTGTGTGTGTGTGTGAGTGAGAGAGAAATAGAGGGTGACAGAGTGTGTGCGTGTCACAGGGGAGAGCAGAGCAGGAGTGTCAGCACCGCGTGAAGCTGATGTGTCAGATGTCAGAGGGAAGTGTCAGAGTGTCGCCCCACTCGAGGGTCGCTGGGTGTCAACACACCCATCATGCTCTCTGTTTAGATGCTTGTCACTGCCGTCACACAACCGAGGTGCGTCTGGTGTCATCTGACTGAGGAATTAAGACATCAGGAGGGTTTCTGCAGGGCGCACCGAGCTACATTTAAGACTTCATAAGACCTTTTAAATGACACATGGAATGCAATTTAATACCTGTTTCATCGTGCA
>JAOVVB010039195.1:0-15216 GCA_028570985.1 Heterobranchus longifilis
AGAGACATGATTGGGATACAAGACGTGAATACGCGTTACCCTGTAGCGTTGCAAAATTTTAGCTGTACGCCGTTAGCAACATGTACTGAGGTAAACATAAGCTAGCGAGGTAATGTTAGCGTGTGACCAGTCTCACTGGATATTGAATAAAAAGTCAGAGGTGGAAGACTCACCTGTAGACGGTGTGTCTCGCTGTTGCTCCAGTAGAGTAACGTTATGTGAATGGAAACACATCCTACATGCTAACGTAGCCTAGCATACATCTGACAGCATGATGTGCCCGGTTACCGGGACGAGAAAAAAAACATACCGGAGCCTCACTACTGATCCCGGCTGCTTTCAATCAGTCTTTTAAACTGCTGTCAGGCCTGCAGGTTCCATGTGCATCTTTTCAGCATTTTCCCTGCAAATGCAGGTTTAACGTCACCATGTAGCGCTCGTTAATGCTACACAAACTCTGAAAGTTTGTCAGGCCTCCCGTGCTTAGTTACGGTTGCTAACGTAGGACTGGACAGTGGCCGTTCTTGGGAGCAAAGGGTCAATTTGGCCACAATTTAGCACATTTGTGCACAAACAAGCGTTTGCTTGAGCCAGTTGAAAGCACGGTACAAATGCACGTATGTGCACGTGATCGGGATGGTACCACCTCCGCCTCACTTTGAGCCAAAATAATAATCAATACAAAGCTACGGCAAATAGAGTAGCCTACCACTCCAATTTGTCTGCAGCTGTGTTTCTACTTTGTGCAAGTTTGAATTATTTCTTAGTTTCCTGCCACCTTTAACCTTTGACAACAACCACACCACCACGAGTCTCTCTTCATTCTCTTTTTCCCAGACTCCATTTTTGGAGAGGGAAGGAGGTACTTTGTATTCGGCTGGCTTCCCTCAGCTGCGGGCTCTGTGTTTGGGTGATAACGGCCCGTTGGCCCACTCGTCTTCCCACGCGTCACTGCTCTCGGCTCATCCCTCCATCAATTAATGAGGGCCCGAGTCCTCGGAGAGAGCTGTGCCTTCTATGTTAATTACAGGACAAAACTCTTTCACTTCTCCAATGGAGCAGGCCCGGAGAGATTTTCAGCATGTTCATGCATGTGTGTGTGTGTGTGTGTGTGTGTGTGTGTCGCAGGCTCCTGCTGCGTTGCCAGCCCTCGCAGTAGAGAGAGCAGCTATTTCATCAGTTCACGCGGCTCCTCCGGATCATTTCTCTCCGCAAACACAATTCTCTCACATTTATTGAGGCAAGTGTGGAGCGAGCTAATCCAACTCGATGCCACAGAAAAAAACAACCTTCGGCCCTGAGAGCTGCTGCAGACCATCAAGTGTGTCCCACGGCTTAACTAGACATAAGAACATGGCAATGACAATGCCATACTTGGAGGTTTAATATTCTTAATAGCTGAATACACCTGGCCACAGTTTGTGCTTGTAAAAAATTATTTCTGGGGGGTATTCTGTTGAATACTCAGTCCTCCTGACTGTCAGGTGAAAGCAGAGGGCGCGTCAACGGAAAAATGTCAAGGCTGTCCGTCATTTTGACAGATGAGAACACTGAGGGTGATCAGCTGTAACTTTAAGTAATTCACGGCCTGTCCAGTTGGTGGTGTGTGCACTGTGCATATTAATAAGCTTTTGTCAGTCTGATATCATGTGCACGGTAGGCTGTATTGCTACATACCATTGCAAAATGTCGCAGCAGCTGAGTGTCTGAGGTTTCTTTAAGAAGCCCAATAAATGTGATGACGTTGATAAACGAATGATATAAAAACCAAATGAAAAAGAAGGGTAATTATGGATTATTTTTACCACCCTGTCTGTCAAAATGACAGACAACGAGAAAGTCTAACGCAACCTCTGGGTGAAAGCATTCTGACATGTATTATCTTTGGTTTGTGAAGACGCAGAGTTTCACTCACCACTCTCACACTTACTGCTCTCACTTCTCAGAAACAACTGGCGGCTGCTGACGCCGACGTGCACAAACACTGACACTGAGCTGACCTGACATGATGGTGTCGGTGATGTTGAGGTTGTTGAGCGACAGCCCCAAGGACTGACGCGAGGAGGACGAGGACGTGCTGGAGGTCTCGGAGGGCGGCCGGGCCGTCTTGACGGGCGTGGCCGTCGGCGTGGCGTTGCCGCTGGACTTGAGGCGATCGTTCTCCGCTTTCAGCGTCTCGATCTCGTTCTGTTGATCGACAAAAGAATGAAAATGAGACAAAATAACCTTTCGTGAAACTTAATTTGAAGAAATTTGGGAGAAGTGGAAAGTGTATTTTTTTTATTTTTCATATGATCTCAAATGGAAAACATGCCATGTTCTTTTACTGTGTTCAATGTACATTGTAAAAAACCTGAAATGACGGATCATTCTGTAATAGTATCTAACTAAAGATGAATGTGATCCTAAATAAGGGAAAGAATGTAAAAAAAAAGAAAAGAAAATGAGACAAAATGTAACAGAAACTGCCTTCAAAGACTGAATAACAGTCAGACGGTCATTTCCCTGCAGGCTGGCCACTGTTATTCTGAATCTGTATTATTGGAATTATGTGCTGTGAGCAGCGTTCTGATCTTCAAGGCTCTCTTTGTACTGAAGGTTAAGTCTCAGATAAGGAGCCTTACATGATCCTCAGATCTGAGAGGAGACTATAGGCTTCTACTGAAGATCCACATCCACAAAGATCCACTCAACAGACATTTATCTTTCAACATGCGCTCCTTTTAAGAATAGTGCCTCTGAACATTATACTTTGAACTGATGGGTGGCGTCTCACTGCAATACATCAGTGGGAACGAAATAAATAAATCAAATATGTGCATTTGCGGAGAGAAAACTTCTCGTTGTATCTTTTTTTTCGGCTTCATTCCATCTCTCTGAAGCGTGTTCACCGCTGACAGTTTATTTCAAGCCATTTATGAGTCGGCAGTTTTGGAGGTGATACAGCATTCTGGCTCAGTGCTGCAGAATCCTACGCTCTCCTAGTTTTATGTTTCCTTATATTACTCTTCCAGAAGACTTGAACACATTTTCTGCCGCTAGGGGGTCTCTCAGCAAAAGAAGTTTGGTGACATTATGAAATAGCGTGGGATCATGGGAGTTGTCTGCAATCAGTTTCACTCGGTTAGGATTCATCTGAGGTTTTTACCAGGAGCCGAATTATCCACAGAGGTCTCCTCCTCTCCGAAACAAACGGACAGGTGATTTAAACTGGTAAAAACACTGAATAAAACAGTTTCACGTGTTTCTTCGATGCTGTTCGGTTCGTCGGCGGAGGGGCTGCTGCTAACGTTTGCTCAGCTTGTTTCTCTGATAACTTTGGTTAAAATATATGTAGTTAAAAACGACCGAGATCTAAGAAGTGTATCGTAAAAATGTGGCTTTAAAGCCACAGCCAAAGTGGATAAAAAGTCAATTTCTAACAGCTTCTGGTAGACAGCCACAACACTGACGCTGCACAAAGGGGATATGATGTCATAGAGAGGCGACCAAATGTAACCGATACTTGAATAAAATGACAGATTTCTGAAAACATTTGGGATAATGTCAGTACACAACTAAACAAAAGATATAACATAGGTCTAGTCGTTTTTAGACATTTAAATGCGGAAATGTTACAAAGTGTTCGGTATATAGATATATTATGAGAGGCTCTGTGTTAATGTGTGTGTGTGTGTTTGTATGTGTGTAAGATCAGCTAGTTTGCCATCAGCCCTCCTGGTGCCTCATCAGGAGAGCCCGACCGATTTTGAGGCCGATACCGATACAGATTTTTGATGGGAAAAATTAACCGATTACCAATATGGCGGCTGATATAGTGAATTCTTGAGCTGGAATGGAAATAGACCTTTTCTATGTGAATTGTGCACTGCTTTCTTAAACAAATAACTTTAATAAAGAATATTTAACATTAGTATACATTATAGGTCACTGTCAAACAATTCTAGAAATGAACACTGTGAAAATAAAGAATAAATAAAAATAGAAATGAAAACTTGTGTCAGTCAATTGCTGCCCATTTAAATGAAGAACTACATAATGATATCATTTCTAAATCACCCTAAGCATCGTTTTCTGCATTAAAGTTTTCATATCGGCGCATATCGACCACATATACACCGATAACGATAGATACCTATATGTCTGCAATAGGCCAATAACGGTCGAGCGATATATCGGTCTGGCTCTACTCATCCATCCACTAATCCACTGAATGTTACAGTAACTTCCTAACTGGTAGTAGCTGTCATGTTTCAGCGTCTTTAGGGAGAAACACACAACTTTAGCCTAAATAAATCGGACAGAGTGAAGTTTTGCCTGTTTGAGCGTTTGCAGAAAAAATATTTAAACTCTAACACAACCAAAGGTATTTCTCTCTCCATGAGATGCCTCGAGAGGAAACTGATGGTTTGATACGGCCTGAGAAGACAGGTATAAACATGACTGATGGCTCGACAGAATCCTTCTTGTTTGGCAAACACAACTAAAGCTGATCTGATATTTATCAGCTCTTCACCACCACGATCTCCTGACAAATCCTGCATGCATTCAGACCTCCATTACACTTCATTGCAGTTTGACCTGTGTTTAATCTCACCTGCATGCGGTTCATGGCCTCTCGGATCTGGTCCAGGTGGTGGGCGGAGCTGAGCGCCTCCAGGCGGATGTCTGTCAGCTTGAGCTCCTTCTCCCTCAGCTCGTTCTTCAGCTGGAGGATGGTCTCCGCCTCGGCTTCGGTGCATTCGCACAGCCTGCGACCGGGAGGGAGGAGGAGGGGGGTCACCTCGAGGGTTATACCAAACACACACACACACACACAATCTAGAGAGAAAAATTACACACTTAAAGGAAACAAGAGAGCTGGAGTTCAGAGGGAGGCTGGAGTCAGTGGTGAAAACTGCACAGATACTGCAGGGACAACATGGAGGTGAATGGGAACTGGGACATTTGAGACAGCAAATCCACCCCCATTTACAATACTCCCTATTTACCTACAATGTGTTGCTAGCACAGTGAACAATAGTATAAATGTTGATGTTATATTTAAGACCCTCTTCAGTGTGGGGTATACAGTAGGGGAGTCACGATTCTCCAAATTCAAGATTCAATTTGACTTTTGATTTTATGGTCACGATTCGATTACATTTTCGATTTAAGCATTTGTTTTTCAGTACTGACTGCTATTCCATTGTTGGACTATCAAAAAGAAGAGCCACTATATGGCAGAAGGGTACTTAACAGCAACAGCTTGAGTTCCTCCCAGTTTACGAGGTGCACCTGAATGCACCATGAAATCCCTGTCAGTGCCCACACGCTTTACCGTTTGTTGTTTACATAACTCACAGGGAAGAAAAAATGCTGCCACACCATCTAATATGATTCCTACCCTTTAACTACTCTTTCTGTGTGTGTGTGTGTGTTTGTGTGTGTGTCTGTGTGTGTGTGCGTGCATACGCTTTGTGCTTTGCTTCAAATGAAAAATTTGATCGCAAAAAAAAGAAGAAGCAGGAGTTCTGTTGTTTTTCCGTCATCTTAGACTGTGGTGTCTCCAAAAGTGCAGCTGCAGACTACCGGTAAGCTACACTGTGTCATCTATGAAGTGTTGTTGCTGTGTGCAAGTAGATGGGAGTCAATCGTTTTTCATTTAGAATCGGAATCATGGCACCCCTAATATACAGTAGGTGCTGTGGTAGTAGCCCTATCATCATGATTCAGTTATTTTCATAATAAACAGGCAGAGACCGAATACAACAACTAGAGTTAGATGCAATGCTATTTTGCTAAGTCAAAAACACAACAAGAATCTGTCACACATCGTGTGAATGTCCACATGCTCTGCTCCTGAGAAACCACGTCAAACTTCTTCTAAAGGAAATGATCTCACCAGCTGCCACACGGCACATGTGCACACTACTTGCATGCTTGTTGCTGATTGGCCAAATGGCCACACGCCATCCCTTTAGCATTGACATAGAGTAAATCTGTTATCCTTTTCAGCCTTTATTCAGCCTGCTGCTACGTCTCATGAAACACTTCAGACCTCCTGATTCAGTTTGAGAACCAGAGAGATCATCACCTCCGACATGCCGAGGTGATGCAGAAGAAAGTCACACCAACACACCACTGCAAACACACACTCCCTGGGAGCATGCCACACAGTGCCTATTACCGAGATCTGTGCTTGTAGACCACGTGACCGTTTTGCCTTTTCTTTGGAGTCCAAATGGGGGAGGACTTGCTATCGCAAACGCACTTGCTACAGCAGGAGAGACGTTAAAGAAAAGAATGAACAGAGAGGTCGGAGAAGAGGTAAAAGAAAGGCGAGGTGAGGATTAATAGACGTTTGTGTAAACAAAACAAAACAAAAAATAACAGAGGAAGAGAATTCAGACTTGTTGAGTTGTATGCAATGATATATGCAAGTATGTACGAGGGGAGAGAATTACATGCGTATATATAATCGACTGTATATAAAGATGGACGACACGTCTCCACTTTGTGCCACCATACAAAACTGAAGCCAACATATCCCAGATACGGGCGCTGCCATCTTGCTCATTTGGAGCCAGAGTCCCGCCCATACTCCCGCCCGACCAATTGCGAGTCAATCACAGCTGTCAATCAAGACATTACATCCTGTTGTTATAGCATCAAATAACGAATTAAAAGGGATGCACCAATTGTGAAATTCTGATACCGATATTTAAAATAATTATTTAGCCGAAAGTCGATGCCAATACCGATGCTTTTTTGTTGTTTATTTTTATTTTTTTGTTTTATTCCCCCTTTTGTGCCAGGGAAGACATTTTTACTAGAAAGAGAAATAACTGAAGTCATTCAGCCCTTCATTACACTATCTTTGAAGGGGCACAAATTCAATCACAAAATGTATGAAACAACCTTTAATATAACCGCCTTTTTAACACATAACATTTAGCCAGCGCAAAATTGATGCAACACAACAGATAAACATCTGCCATTTCCATCTCTGAATGTCATCTTATTTACCAAGGCTGATGGTATTGGTCCTAACAATATTCGCCTGATAAATTGGTGCATCCCAACTAATTAAAACCAAATGAACACTTGAAGAAACATCACCTCCATCAACTACCTAAAATGATAGAAACCATCCTTGGGAAAAGTGTACTTTGATTTCTTAGTTTCTGCTAACATGGAGGGGGCGATCCAGATGTTTTGGCTTCCCTCATGTTGTCCATCTTTATATACAGTCTATGGTATACTGTATATGTATGTGTGTGATATAAGTGGATGTGTGTGTAAAAACTCACTCTGTGGTGGAGGGTGAAGAATGCAGCGTGGCGATGCTGCCCTGCCTGTTGTCGTGCTGCAGTTTGGGCGAGGACGGCAGCGAGTCGGTCATCTCCTCCATCTCGTCGTGGGACTGGGATTTGGTTTTCTTCTTGCTGAACGCCTGCTTGAAGGAGCTGCGCAACTGCAAGACAGATAACACAAATACACAGGGGGCCAAGACGTCAATATCGCCGCCCGCCGACCTCTGCAATCACATCGTGTCACATATGTTCTGGTGACATCACATCCTGCCAGATCAGGAAGTCACTCTGTGTTGTTTCCAAGCAATGGCCACTGTCTGGTTTAGGCAAAGAGGGAGGCAAAAAGCAAGGCCGTAAGTAGAAATGAGAGGAGGAGGGGACAAGGCTTTTTAATGACCCTGAAAATTCGGGCTGAACAGGCAATCAAAATGAACACGGGAGGAGGAAAAAGGGGGAGGGGAGGGTTGCCGTATCCATGCCGACGTTTCCAGAGAAGGGAAAGAAGAGGTTGCTCTGAGAAGAAGGGAATAAAAGGAGGAGCGAATAAAAGAGCCAAGAGAGGAAAGGAAGGGAGGATGGGGAATAACCACAGCACACATACAGAAGACACTGACCTGAGCCGGGATGGAATCAGCCACCTGAAGATGCAGAACACACCCGACGTTAAGCCACGCAAACACACTGCTCACTGCTAATGTGTCTGATTTACTGAGCACTCACAGCACATACAGCTAGTGCTGTTGCAAGGATGATGAGAATGATTACGTTCAGAGCATCCTAATCATCTATTTATCTTCCTGTTATCTGACAGACATGTTTATCTCTGGATCTTTGACACCCTTTGAAAGGGAACATGGGCGTCCACAAGTGTTTACAAGACCTACTGTATGTGGCACCAAACAAGCATATACAGTTCTGCATATGGTAGAAGATGTTGCATGAAATCAACAGGACACTAATCATGCTAAACAGAACACACAAACAGTACATTCATTCAATATGAGTTCAAGCAAATTACAACATTGTCATTCTGGGAAAGGCTCCAGCCCTTCTACCCTGAGCAGGAGCTCAGAAAATGCTATAGAAAATGATGCATCATTCTGACAGATTTCCACATACATGACTAGTCGTGTCATGTTAGTGTTAAAAGCTGAGCAGTCCTAATGTTTGCTCCTGTTTACAGTTATGTGTGTATGCTGAATAATGTCCTCTGTGGGGACATTTTAGCCACCTTCCACAGGAATGACCGTGTCCTGCTTAAAAGGACAAAATAAAAATAAATAATGATTGTTTTGGTGTGAGTTGCCCAGTTATCGATTTGCCCGAGATATCGGCCGTAGAGATGTCTACCTTCTCTCCAATACAATGGAACTAGATGGCACTCGGCTTGTGGTGCTCAAAGCGCCAAACATACACTTGTCTCAATGTCTCTTTCCAGAAATCATCACCCGGTTACTCAAGATAATCCACAGACCTTGTTGAGAGCAGTTTCATGTAGGAACTATTTTCTTTCTACCGAACTACTCCCGCCAACTGTATCACCACACAGAAGGAAGCTGATACTGATATGACACTGCTAGCTCACCTGAGCTAGCTCACATTACAGCTCAGCAGAGGAGGACGCCATTAATCTTTGTATCTTGCGCTGTCACGAGCCTCTCGTCCATGAGTAGATGTACGCTTCCTACGGTTGGGGGTACAGTTCGGTAGAAAGAAAATAGTTATCTATTTAGATATCTATTTTTGTGCATTGTGTCTATAAAACTTCATTTAAAGACTGTAGACTTCACTGTCTCTCTGGTGCTGGACTGAGAACTGAGCCCACTAGCAAGCTAGCTAGCTGCTAACTAACTAGCCAGCTGCTAAATGAGTAAAATTTAAGAACTTAATCTTTCATCCACACGCTCTTGTCACAGCGTAGGAAAGCACATTGCTATCACCAGATGAGTGACAACTTTTTTTCGGCCTATTGTCATTTTGTAACCAGTGTAGCATTAAAGCATGGAGGAATTAGCAAGTGAGCTAACTAGCCATTCGCTAATGTTAGTTAGCTTGTTACAGCGCTGGGGACGGGTGAATATGAAATATTTTCGCAGGGGTGTGACCAGCCTGATACAGACGCTGCTTTGTTTCATGTAATCAGAGACGTTAGAAGCTACATGCTAACGTTATGTAGGCTATCATAACAACAGTTTGTATATCCGGTTTCTCATTTTGAATGAAATACAGATGAACGCCGCCTGCTGGTATGGAGAGTTATCACCTCTCATGCAGGAGCAGAAAGTTGGCTGTAGTCTTTGCGGTGTGTTCAGGTGCAACTTTTTTGGCCTGACGGAGGCCCGACGAAACAGTTGACCCCCGTCGCCTCTAGTTCTTTGGTGTCGGGTTGGTGTGTTCTGGCCCTGACACTCGGCAACTCACCCCAAAACAATCTAGACTGATAATTAGCACTACAGGTGAGAGGAAAAATTATGTATTTTTAATTTTGGGGTGAACTGTGCCTTTAAAGCTACTTAAAGGTCAGATGCCTGCTGGCACAAAGACTCTGCCTTATTAAAGGACACCCTACCTATTCATGATGCCATCCTTCTTTTGCCACTCTGTTAGCATGATGTGCTGCTTTCCTGCTCACTCTCCACTCACTTCTCGCTAACCTCAGTTCAACTCTGTCCCTGTCTCCATCCATGTGTGCACCCAGGCAGGATTTATGCACATGAATAATTAATTGCTGCTTAAATAAGGGATTGATTTGTATTCATGAGTCTGACTTGAATTTTTTTGGGGGGGGATCTCACTTAACATAGCAGGCTAGGGTGTCACTGTCAGTGTTGAACTTTTGGGCTGTAAGCATTCATTTCATTTCAAGGGCAGGCGTTTAGCATTGCAGCAGAGAGTGAACGCTGCGCTCTTTGGCTGAGGCAGAACTTCTAATATGTCATCTGTCTGACTCAGGGGGCTGCAGCAAATAACAGCTCTCCAGCCAGCCGGGGACACTGAGCTGCTATTGTAGAGTGAAGCAAAGAACAGAAACATCGGAGAGGAGAGAGGGCTTTGTGGTTATGGATGTGCATGTTTAGATTTGTGGTATTTGTGGACATAGTCAGTAGAAAGGGAAACAGGAGACTGGTACTGCGTAAAGCAAATGTCCGAGGCTAGATTACAACCCCAAAGCAGGTGCAGAATACTCTTTTTCCACCTAAAGTAGCGTGTACATGCAGGCTTTTAAATACGGGAAAACGCGCTAAAAATAGGCGATAGACTAATTTCCCATTGCCAGTAGACGAGTATGCCTTTCTGTTTTTTTTTTCTGGTGTGTCATGTTCGAAGTCACGAATGCGCCGGAAAACAAGTTAGTAAACAAAAGAAAGCAGCATGAGTTACGGTTGTTACTTCTTTTTGTCACTTATTCAGTCTGTCTTTCAAACAGAGCGCTGTTTAGATGGGGACGGACGGAAGAGTCGCAGAAATTACAGTCAGAAGCGACACGCGTCATAGCATCGCACCAAAAAAGAGGCGAAAATTAGTGTGTCCACCCGGGTGCCATGTGCTGCCCCAAAAAAGTGGCCGTGCGGCGAGTGGTCCTGTATGCAGAGGGCTCTGTACGGACTCATAGAACTGGGGTTACATCCAGGTAACTACTATGTATGCACCACTAGCTGGTTTGCCAAAAAGAGGAAGAAGAAGAAGAAGAAGAAGAAGAAGAAGAAGAAGAAGAAGAAGAAGAAGAAGAAGAAGCTTTATATAATTTGTGTTTAAAAGGAATACAAAGACCATCAGCCACCACCAACTGGAATGGAGTGTGTATCGACCTGGACCCTGAAAACTTATGAATACAACCGCCTGTACGCCCGTGTGACCCATACAAATCCACAGCTGTCCGCGGACGCCCAATCTGGAAAACATGTCTGGTGCTTTAGTGGGTTTTTTGGCTTTAGACACTTTAACCCGAGCCACCAAAGAAACACAGTTTCTGTTTTCCCAAAAAGAGACAAAAGTTAGACAAAAGTTTTTCTAGACTTTCAAACTTGTCTAGTTGAGTAAGCGAGGGATTAAGAGCCCTTCTCCAAAGTACTGTGGGAAGAGAGAGTGTTTCTCTTCTGCCCAGACTTTCCCACTTGACTCAGACTCAACCAGCACTCTTAACCTCTGGGCAGCTGTTGCCCTGGTTTCAAGCTGTGCTTCAGTATCCGTGACGTTAGTGGCCGCTTCTTTCCAACCTCATTTGCATGCCGTTGTCACTGAACATGAAATTCAAAGTGTGTCTCAAACAGTAATTGCAGGGTGGTTAACCCCTCTGTTAGCCCTCGCCGCTAGGATGGTACCTCAGCCACTCAGCTGACACATCTCAGCGCTGTAGCCTAGCAACGGGGACACGATGGCAGACTGTGATGCTGTTAAGCAAGAGGTGAATGTGATTTTGCAGATGACCTGTGAGAATCTGAACATGCTCTGCCTCCAAACTGAATAGTGTCCAAACACAAAAAAACACTTCTGGATGTTGAAGGTCACAAGCAGTGACTGCTTTGAAATTAGACCAGTTATTCACAAGCTGATTCACTTACACAGCTGTGCAAACCCACTTTAAAGCAGACATTTTCAGATTCATACTTGTATTTTGGGTTTCTACTAGAACATGTTTTAATGTTTTAGCGCTTCATTGAAGCGCCCTGATTGGTCAACATTTCCGCGTGTTCCGCATCCGTACTCTTGCCGTACTCTCGCACTTTCTACCGTGAAAAATCACCAATAAAAGCTTCAAAACCAAAAACTGCACAATCTGACATGTTTCAGAAGGAATGTGATTTGAAATTGGGGAGAAATTAACAACATGGGCAACCAAGCTGACATAGGTTTCCCTGACATTAGCATGTAGCTGCATGTAGCAGTGTATGTAATAACATGCCTGGAGCAGATGACCATATAAAGAAATCTGACGTGAGTTGATGTCAGCATGAGCCGATCTGAAATCTGAGGTTTTTGCTCACAGGGATTACTTTTACATACTTCATTATTTGAAGCTTGGCCACGTTTAATATGAACATCCAACATTGTAACATTATACATGACAGAAAATAAGGAAAAGCATAAGGCCCCGATCAGACAGAACGCGTTTTAGCAGCATGGGGCGGCTTTTTAAAAATTGCTTTCAATGAGAGTGAAGCGTTTTGCGCGCTGCTTTTGCGTTGCTGAGCGCCTCACGTGTTTTTTACAGGAGCGCCCTGAAGGCACCGAGTTGAAAAAAATGCAACTCAGAGCGGAAAAGCGCCCAACGTCATGAAGCGTTTCTTCCCGTTGTCCAATCAGAAGAATTGAGAGGCGGTCCTTCTGTGGTCGCCATGACAACAAGTGAGAGGTACAGTTTATGTTTTGTGTTAAGCTAACGTTAGCTTACTTTCAACGTCGCTCTAGGCAAGCTGCAAGACATATCTGAACAAACTGTTGCCTCAACTTTCGAATGGAATACTTTGCTGATTTAAAACTGGCTGTGTCATCTTGTGGGCAGTGTCCAATCTAGGCGGACCTCCGCGGCTCCTGTCCGCTGAACCGGACCTTCGCATCTCTGGTCCACGGGACCGGGCATCCGTGCAATGGTGCCCACAGAGCTGGATTTAAATCAGCAAAGTATCCCACAAGTCCTCACCCTGCATTTCTGGAGGAAAAGCAATCCGGCCTTCAGATAGCAGCCCCATGCAGATTGCTAAAAAGCACTCCGTCTGATCGGGGTCAGCTTCAACAAAAAGGCAGTGTGGTGCCAGACATTCTGCCTGATCACCACCTTACACATCCAACAGGTATGGAGCAATATTATCATTTGTAGTCGTAGTTTCTGGCCAATATGCCCTCTCATTTTAGCTCAGCTTTGGTCTCCACCAGGACAAACCGTCACTACTAACAAATGGTCTGCTGAGTTCAACGACAAACGGTTCATGAGTTTGGCCATGGTACGTGATTCCGTATAGAAATTATGGGCATTTTTCTTATAGGCCACTCCCACTGTCACGCCCACTTTTTGGCAGTTGGCATGAAGAGTTAATCAGCTGTCCTTTGGCTCATGACCAACCTTTCTGCTGCCTCTTGTACAAATCTGCGAATCCATTTGGAAGTTATGCGCTTTTATGCGGTTGGCCACTGCAATTGCCACACCCCCGTCTAGTCAATTGGCATGAACACAAACAGCCTCCTAGGACGAAAACTGTGGGCGCCAGAGGGTGTTTACATTTTTTTGTGGACTGACTGACAGCGACCTATACAGCTGCTGGTCGCAGCTAAAAAACTCGGCTTGCAAGTAGGTATGCATGAAGCAACACAATGCTTCTAGGCATTAGATTAGCGAGTACGCTGTAGACCACTGTAGGGTGCTTGTAAGGTATGCAGGGCAGGACAAAGACAGAGGACACTGTGCACTGTGTGGAGGTGGGCAGGGGAGCAGAACGGACAGAGTGACATTGGGTGCATTTGTAACCTGGCACCTCACCTTCCCCGTTCTCTACAGGTGGAGGCTCCGGCTCTGCACCGGACAAGATGCAGCAGGAAGCAGGAAGTGGGAGAAAGGTGAAACAGACATTAAGTGGGGAGAGTGAGAATATGAGTCAGACTGACAAAAAGTTAATTGAGGAAGGAAACAATAGAAATATATAATGACAGCGTGTGCAGTAAAAAGGTAGTTTTGCAGGCTTACCAAACAGTGCTGGGATAAAGCCTTACTTGCTGTCTGCACAGGAAGTATGTGTCCCCAAACAAACAACAACCTCTGAGTTATCAACCTACATGCTGACAATGACAGGTTTTGAAGATTTGGATCGTGCAATAAGACAGGCCTGCGGCACCACCCAGGACGATTGTGATTGGTTTAAGGAAATACAAACAGGCCAGGGAGTTTTTTTTCACTATTCAGGAGTGAAAGTGAAAGTATTGTGGGAAAACATTATTACCTGAAAGTAACTAAAAATGAATGAATACTGAAAATGCAGAGATAGAAAAAAAATGACTTTTAGCTGTTAGTCGAAGGGGTGTTGGACATGACTTGGGAGAACAGAACAAATAAGAAAGCCCCAAGAGTTATCGATAGAACGATGCATCATGTCCGGTCAGCGGCAGTCACAGTTCAGAGCTGGTAGAAATGACTCGGAAAATTAGCAGCTGTTTGTCTTAATGATGCCGCATCAATCACTCAGCTGCGTGTTCTCTGTTTTTGTTTGTTCTGAGACAAATAGATGTTATTGACTTAGCCATTATTGGTCAAGGTCGTTGTTAAACTTTTACACCTAACTGCTAACAATTGACAACCCGTTGAAAAATATTATCAAGGTTGCAATTTAACAAAAAAAAGGAATAAAGGCTACCAGTCACAAAAGTGAAACAGAATGGTTGTCACATTGAGAATCGTTGCTCACGCTCACCCTCCTGTCCCATTTATCCACATGACTCCCCATTAGTATGATTATATGAAAATAAGTGTTACATTTATGCAAGATAGGCATAACGTCTCAGGCATAGAAATCTACTTCTGTACATATCATCATTCTTACGTTTCAAACATGTTGAATTAAAAATGGTCGTATCTAACCCAACATTTGCCATAGTCTCGCCAGACGGTTAAGGTTAGGCATTGATCTCAAATGGTTAAGGTTAGGTATTGATCTCGAATGGTTAAGGTTAGGTATTGATCTCGAATGGTTAAGGTTAGATCGTTAAGGTTAGGTATTGATCTCGAATGGTTAAAGTTAGATCGTTAATGTTTTGCATTGATCTCGAATGGTTAAGGTTAGGTATTGATCTCGAATGGTTAACGTTTCGCATTGATCTCAAATGGTTTAGATGGTTATGGTTAGGCATTGACCTCTAATTTTCACAAATCTAGGGTTACCGTCTAGATATGACCATTAAAAACATCACCTAGGTAAAAATGTCTCGTCATTGT
>JAOVVB010039206.1:0-15215 GCA_028570985.1 Heterobranchus longifilis
TGAGAGCTTCTGCCTGGCCACGTCCAAAGAATCAAAGTAGCCTTACTGTAGCTTAGTGGTCGGTGTCCTAGGCCTCAAAGCGCTTCGGGCAGACCATGGGAGCGACGAGGGTCCACATGTAGAGGATGAGACAGACCCAGCAAGAGACCATCTTGATCCAGAACACTGACCAGCTCCCGTCTAACAGCTTCTCAATCTTATGGTTATCATAACTGCAAACGTAAGCACACAGTGAATAATTTAATAATTGAATAATTGATCTACAAAGAATATGTTTACAATATTTTTGTGTAAGTTTCCACCAAAACAAGTTCCCTGACACTGTTTTGCAGAAGCACCGTCGCTGTGGTGACGATTGCGATTGGTTTAAAGAAAATGCAAACAAGCCGGAGAGGTGAAAACACAGTGGATCCAGACCTTACTCCAGCGCTGTGGAGATAGGTCGGACTATGCGAGATTAGAGTATCACTTACTGGAACCAGTTGGTGACGGTCATCATGACGTACAGGGATCCGAGGAAGAAGACAGAATGGAAGTAGCTGTAGCTGTAGATGGTTCCCTCTCTCTCATCATACACCACGTTCTGGCCTCCACCAGTCTTCTCCTCGTCATAGTCGTCTAAAAAAGCACGCATTAAATGATGCAAAGAGGATGAGTGACGCTTCTAATGTGAGAAAATGTCTAAAAACACTGATGTTATTCTGGACTTACTCATTGATATGCAACTCCCAAATACATGGTTCCTACACATTTTCCATTTAAAAATTCTATACTTTTCCAGACTTCTTGGTAGATTGCGGCATTATAACCACCATTCGTACACATGTTCTATTTGAAATAGAATATGTGTACGAATGGTGGTTGTATTTGCCAAAATATAACTGGGTTTTATTTCCAGCAGGGGGCAGTGTCAGCCTACCCACAATTCCACTTTGCTGTTGGTCCTGCTTCACTGTGTCATACTACCCTCCTAGTAACAGTGACATCATCTATGTTTGCTGACCAATACTTTCTCACCATCCTCAATCTGGCTGAGGAATAGCAATGAGCATAGCCCCTCTGTGTGCAAACACTCTGGCTGGGGACATATGCATACACTGAGCAGGCTGGAGAGGCAGGGGGGGGGGGGACTGAAATTATTTGACTTTCCTCACCTGTGTCATCTCCAAAACAGAAACAGCAGCGAGCTCTCTGCAGGATAAAGAAAAACCCAGGTTACCACAGACACACACATTATGTCTCTTGAGCCTAATTTGTTTAATTTGATAAGGACGTCTAATTGGGAGTGTCTGGGTCAGTGGGGGTTTTCAAGTCCTGTGAATCTGTTTAACCAGTCTGTATATTTCATTAACCCACACACCTAGTGAGATGTGAATATTTGTGTGTTTACCTCAGTCTCTGGCTCACTGTTCCTACACACTCTGAGCGCTGCAGAGCTTCGCCTGGTGGTGGACGTCAAGCTACAGGGAGGAGATAGAAGAAACACAGATGGAGGGAGAGAAAGGTTGTAATTCCGTCACTATGTATTTTTCCATTAATTTGGAGTTTCAGACTGCTGCAGAGTCTAATTCCCTCTCCTTCAGGGAACGACCACAAGAGACACGATGCCTCCACTTGATGGGAAACACATGTGAACAAATGCAAAAAAAAAAAAGCCATAGTTCTCGTCTCTCACACGCTTAGCTACAGCCAATCATGCACCGCTTCTCCGGAGTCACGGCCAATCAAAACTACCCTGTCTCTGTCGCTACAGCCTGCCATGAAATACATTACTTTTATTCCACATTGCTTAAAACAGAACTGCTGTTAATGTGTTTGGATTGTAGCCTTTACGTAATCTCTCAACTCTTTAAATTTAATGATATAGCACTAAAAAAGATATATTATAGGGAGACTTGGCTTGAATTTGTGTGTGTGTCTTACCAAGAGTAAAGGACGCAGCCAAACAGGATAACAGTTCCAAAAGCGGTGACAATCTTCTTGTCGCTCTCCGTCCCAGAGTTGAAGGGAAACACACACACGGTTGTGTTCACACCATTTCTTTCCACCACTACACAGAAAGAATGTGCAGACAGAGATGGATGACACAAAATAAGAAGTAGAGGGAGTATTGTAAGGAGTCGGGAGATTGCGAAAGCTGCACTGAGTGTGTGTATTTTGGCACAGCAGTATTGAGAGGAAGAGAAGGGAAAATTGAGACTTAATACAACATACAGTAAGTACAAAAGCACTAACAGTATGTACTATACTTGAGTGTTACTTGGGAGGCGTCTGCTGATATTAAATATGTATGGTTAAGATTATCTTTCCAATAGTATAGCATAGAATATTAAATTGGCAGCTACTGTGGAAACAGGAGCTCAGACTCTACAGAGTCACAACTTTCTCTGAAGTTCTCAGTTAAACTTTTGATCTTTATCATTGAGATTTTAATGCTTTATCTTAGACGTGCCTCATTATATTGTGTTTGGTTTATGTTTCTTACTCTTGAGTGTAAGACAACATTTCACAGACCATGTGCAGGATTCCTTATCTGTTATGATAACATTGAACACCTGACTGTAAAACCAGAACAGAACAGAAACAATGATTTTTGGGGGGACTTCTGAGAAAGAGGTGTTCCCCTTTTCCTAAAGCGTCTGTTTTATTGTCTCAATTGCTATTGGTTTATTATAACCAGATGACTTATTAAAACTCACTATGCTATATGAGCATAAAACCTTTTGTAATTTCTAGGGCTGCCCCCTCTTAGTCGATTAGTCAACTAATCGATCATTTTGGTCTTAGTCGACTAAGATTTCTTTAGTCAATTAATCATTTTTAATGCATTTTAATGCTGAATGACTTATTTCCAAGAAACTTATGAGCACATCTCTGGTAAACATAAGATTTGTGGTTTTGCATGACTCTTTGTGGAGAAGCTCAGTTTTACAGATCTGTCGATTAAATCAACTAATCGATTAGTCGACAAAATCGTATGAGCGTTAGTCGACTATGGATTCTCGAGTAATTTAAGTCATTTTTTAAACTTGCAAGTTGAAGTTTGATTTTTCTTTTGAGTTTTCATCACTACTAATGAAATAAATGCAAATCTTAAAACACCATTGAAACACAGGTCACTTTAACAACTTATTTTTTAAACACACTTCTCTAAACAATGAAAGTGCAACTTTGTTTTGTGGTCAGTTTTTCTGTCTGGTTTCAGCCTGGTAGTTTGACTTCATCAATCTTCAATATCGAACTGTCATGACTCAACATGAGTAATAGCTATTGATCTAAACTGATACCCGACTTGTATCAGACTGTATCTACTAGGTGGACAATAGATGGGTGTGTGTTCATACTCACTTTCTTTTGGTTTGCTGGAGAAGGCCGAGAAGGTGAGGTACATGACGTACACACTGATGACTCCTGGCTGCAGCAGGCCTGATGTGGGCTGCACTGCAGGGACACAAAGGTGAATACAGGATTTATTTATCACTGGCTGTGCTGACAGAGATTCCTGGGTTGGTGTGACTGTATTTTTACAATATACTGTAAGTATTATAGCCAACAGACTTTCTATCATTATCCTGTGTTTGATGTGTCTCAAATGTGTTGACTCTTTGTCAAGTAGATTTCTACAGAAGGCATCGAAATGCAAATGCTTGTATTTTAATTTCAGTCAAATGAGATGAGGTCCTCACGTTTCTGTATGCATGGGGAAATGGCCAACAGGGAGACGATGAGGCACAGGCTGCCGTTGATGCCCAGGAAGATCTTGTTATACAAACAGGCCTCGGGGTCTGTGTAGAACACACCCATGAAGATCAGGGCCGCTACCGCACCGCTGAACAGCATCAGAGTCACAAAGGCCAAAGCTGCGTACCACAGGCGATTATACTTCACTCCTGAACTCCTGCAGACAGAAAGAGAGAAAGCAGACAGCAGAAAGGGGGGAAAAAACACAACTTGAACAAGGGTAAATTAAATAATTTTAAAAAAGATCAAGTGAACAGGGAAAAAAAGCAAAGAAAACAGACACGGGAGAGATTGGCCTAAAGAAAAAATCAAAGAAAGAGAAAGTTATGTTTGGTGAGTTATTCCTGCACCCTGAGGAGATGAGAAGACAGATTTATGATTCTTTAAATGCTTTCACATCCATTTTACCTGGTCTGGAAATTCAAGGTTTTACTAAAAAACACTAAATAAAGTGGGTACACATGCACGTACCAATACACTTTGAGAGATTTAGGTTTACTGCATTGGTTAAAGGTTTATGAAGCAATATACTGTGGAATGGGTGTGTGTCTGTGGGAAGGGAAGGGGAAACTGACACACACTCCTAAACCATATGCATCCTGTGGATCTGCACAAGGCCGACTTGCTGCCAAGCCTCCCCTCCACCCACAAAAACCCAAAGCTACATGACTCCCTCTTTCCAAATCTTTTATTGTCATCCAAATATCCCCAGAGAAGGATACATCCCACCCTCTGAGTCTCTCAAGATCAAATAAATGTATTTAATATATTTACAGGGCGTCCCCATGCTTACGTAAGTGAGCTGGACTCTTGAGTTACCGGGACAAGAGAGACGGGAGCAGAGAAAAGACGACATGTTGCTCTCACCAGTTTGTGTTCCATCTGTGTGCAAACTCCACCAGCAGCATGAGCTGGATCAGCAGGAACAGGAACCCACCAGCTGCTCCGATGTAGCGCCACACTGTGGCATGGGACAGAGGGAGAGATGTTTAGAGATCATGAGCATGATACAGCAGATATCTGTGACTTGTTGCACTTTCATGCTGCAAGATTATATTCAAGCTACAGAAAAGACGCCACAGGTTCAGAAGTCTGTGTGGAAGGAAGTGTATTTGAGTGAACTTGGAAAAAAATACTTGTTACTACAGCCAGACCAATATTATCGGCCGATATTGGTCTGTTTCGGACATATCGGTATCTATCGGTATCAGCATATATGTTGTCCGATATGTGCCGATATTAAAAATTAAACTTTTTTTTTACAGAACATATGCAGAAAACTATGCTTGGGGTGATTTAGAAAGTGTGTCATTACATAGTTCTTTATTTAAATGGTCAGAAATTCACTGATACTGAACATACAGTACTATTTAGCTAATTTATTTTATTTGTTCTTTATTTTCTCAGTGTTCATTTCTAGAATTGTTTGACAATGTAACACATTGTATGTATAATGTATAATCATGTTAAATCTTCTTTGATAAAGAAAGCAGCCATCGGTGCAAAATTGGTGCACAATCCACATAGAAAAGGCATATTTTCATCCAGCTACAAAAATTCAACAGAGCCAGCCGCCATATTGGTAATCTGTGAATTGTTCCCCTCTAAAATCCGTACCGGCCTCAAACAACCCACATCAGTAAGGCTCTACTTGTTACTTCCACTTTTTTCTTATTACTTCCCTTATCACTTTTTACCACCATTGAGGTAGATGTATTGATGACATGTTATCTAGCAAAATATATTATGAATACCAGCTTTAAAAAAAAATGATTACAGCGCTGTAGGTCTACTATTGAGTTTCGTCTCTTTACCTTCCAGAAAGGTTTCCTGCTCCGGGAGGAAGAAGCCTCCAGAGCAGCACGCCACCAGCACAATAAACTTCAGCAACCAGAACCTGACATTCAAAGCAGTGATAAGGTTAAAGGCTGTACATGAAAACAGTAAAACACACACAAAAAAATCTGAATTTTGAAATGCAAGAGATACACGTGTCAATTCAGAACACAGTATAATGAATCAAAAAATCCTGCAGGATAAGATCTGGTGTTCAAGATAACAGGTGCTTGGGCCGTATCATGGTATTATGGTATACCAGGGTATTTACAAATCCCAACGGTATGAATTTCAATACCGTCAAAAATACAGACGCTCCTCTTTCTATTAAACTTATACAGATGTGCTATGATTTCTGTTTATTTGCGTTACTTGCAACAGTGCGTCACTGTAGGCACCTACGCTTCTTTCATCAACGACTATTGCTGCTTTGTACCTGTTGTGAAAGTCCCAGATACGTCTGAAAACCAAACGGCATCTGGATCATAGATTCATAACATCATCTGGAGGAACACACGGTGAATTTTGCTACTTTCTTCGGGAAGTAAAGATACGTCGGGACGACTGCCGGTTTCAGCGCTACTTGAGGTACAGATTATGATTTTTAATTGCAATAAACGTGTTAAAAGGACGCCGAATTGACTACAGCATGACAGCATGATTTGTAATAAGTTGTCACGTCGATCTATAAGACGACAAGCAAACAACTTTTAAAAATGCTTGTTTTCTGAATGGAGTTCTGATCCATCAGTATTTCGCAACACAAAGATTTTTTTTTTTCACACAATACACAGTATGTGACGGTATTACCGTATACCCCGGTAAAACGGCAACGCGGTATGAAAAAATAGATACCGCCCAAGCCTATTCATAATTATGTTTAGGGAAACTACTCGGAGATCACTTGTCACGTTGCAGGATGTTTGCTCACAATATCTTGTGATTTTTACTGTTTACACTGGTGTTCACAGATGAGCACTGCAAATTCAGGTTTCCAGCTAGATATTATAGATGAATGCAAATTGTTTAATGACCGACAGGGCCAAAGGTAGACAGAAAGAGGAACAAGGCCTTCTTACCCGTTATGCACGGCCGCCCTGCAGCCTGTGCTGTTGTTGATTCGTATGGTGAAGATGGCGAAGAATAAGAAGAAGCAGGCCATGCCGAAGCACACCTTGTAGACGGCGGAGTAGCCAACCAGAGTTTTGCAGTTCTCCCCTGCCTTCATCTTCTCACACAACTCACTGTAGAAGGGGATCTGATTGACAAAATCACAAAACACTTAAGATTAGATCATTATGGTGTTGAACCCCCCCCCCCACCTCTGCTCATGTTTGTCTAGTACGCGGCCTCAGAGAAAAAGGCCCAATAGCGTCTATTCGGAGCGTCACGCCTCTGAAGGAGCAGAAAGAGAGAACAGGCAGCAACAACAACCCCTCTTTCTCTCCATGAAGCTCTCTTTCATCCCTCGTTCTCTACAGGCTGTTAGAGGGGCCTTACAACTAACTGTCAGTGTACACAAACAAAAGACACAGATGAATAAATTAACCGCCTTTTGTCAGCAAGTCAGAGGGATTGGGAAGAGTGAAAAGCAGAGAGAGAGAGAGAGAGCAAGAGAGAAAGATTGGGAGATCCGTCTTAAAAATAATTTCCAACATTTATTTCGACCTAAAGTGAGGTGCATAAATAAGGAGAGTGGAGTCAGTAAAGTAGATAAGGACTTTGCTGTGGCCTTCAACAGGAAATTGGAAGTGCTTCAGTGGCTCAGTGCCAACAGAAGACACAGCCTTTGGAATTATAACCACAGAACAGAGGCTCACATATCTATCCCCTCCTCTGATGCCCCCCCCCGACTGTAGAGATGTGAATCAAAGTCAAACACAAGAGCTGCATTTCAAACAGATGTCATTTTTTGAGAGAACTACAGATATTTACTTTCTGTTTGAGTTGGCTTTCCTAGTTATTGGCAGGAGTATTTTGGTCCTTGAGGTTTCACACATGGGTGAGACGCCAGCGGATTGAGTTGTCATCACCAGTGTGTAGCACAGTCCAGAGCCAGATCACAACATAGAGTAAAAAGCCCATTTTGGAGCTTTTTGTCTCATGTTGAGGACCATATTAGCATGTCCATGGTGTCGTGATTAAGAAGGAAGGGGGCCGGCTGTTTCAGACAGCTGTAAATCTCTTTAGAAAAGACTAGCACTCAAATACGCACAATGGCTGCTCTCTTAGCCGAGACTTCCAACTGTGCACAGTGTGTGACTGGCAGTGTGTGTGTATATGTGGAGGTACGTGTGTGTGTAACGCAGCAGGCTTTGCGTGGGGCTATCAGAGGCCATTGTGTGCCTTTTACAGGGTTGTCCTCTCACAAGGAGACACACAGTTGGGAGCCATTTTAATACTGTGTACAGTAGACACTGGCAGAGAAAGAGAGAAGAAAACACAGCAGAAGAAGATTGGTGGAAAACTACCACCATTTTCAAATCGCGCTCTCAGTTGAGGAAGCTTGCAGTCATTGTCTAGTACCACAGTCAGCTGACTAGTGAATGCTGATACAGCAACTAGACTGTACTGTATGGTGCCTCGAAACATGGACATCATTTTTCAAGCTCAGATATTATGATCAATGTTAGATACGTATATGGATACGGACAGAGCCTTCTGTCTGTACTCTGTGTTCATTTCATCTGTATTTCTGCACGTTCTCTGAAAGCTTACGAAATACAAACTTAACAGAGCAGTACCACCAGAAATCGTGGGGGCAGTGTAGCGCGAGACAGTGTAGAGACCGGTAATAGAACACGAGGAAGAAATTGAAAAACAAATGGTGGAACGGAATGGTGATGTATTTAAAACATGATTTAATAGATATAGAAATGTTTTTAATAGGCTCACAGAGCACCGCTGTCTACAACGCTGCCTCAGCTTCCCCTCTTTCTTAAAAGGTTAATTATTACGACCTCCTCGACCTGTTTTTTGAATCTCTTTTGCCTTCTGGTGGATGTATTGCTTAACAACTCTTGGCAACGTAAAGGACGCATGGAAGTATGTGGACAGTGACGGGGACATTGTTTGAAATCAACGTATCAATTGTCGTACGTAAAAAAGGGAACATAAATGAGCCTCACTACAGTCTGACTCACCCGGGAACTATAATATATTATTGTAGCAGCAGCAGCAGCCACAGAAGCTAGTTGAATTCCTCAGAAAGAGTCAGTCTGATAATAACCCATTATGATGATTCAAAGAGGGGAAAAACACATGAAAGCTGTGAAGATCAAAAGGCTCTATGTATCTTCTCCCAACTATAGAGGCTAGGTGGGCGGTTAAAAACAAAAAGCTACCAGCCTGAACTCCTGCCTCCTCGCCTATGGCCTTAGTGCTGCGGAGATACACATGGGATCTGCAGGTAAAATAGTGGGATGTCTGCTTTGCCTGTAGCAATGCAATAAATCTTTAATTTTGCCTGTTAGCACTGGCAATGCAACACTGGTACATTCTCTGAAATTTCATTCTATTTACACCACAGAGATGAACACAAGTTGGCTCACCTGACAAGAGAAATTTCAAAGTATGTGAGGAGTGTCATAACCTACACATGTGTTCTCTTTCCTTTTGCATGTGTTTCTGCATACTGCACTCTACTCTAATGACTCTAAAGACCTGATTTTATGTACAGTTGCTAAGTTCTGTGCAGTGAAGCCTGGGGAGAGAAAGTGCTAGACCAAAACAGTGTAAAAGGTCACAGTATTGATGCTACCGTTGGCTCAGTTACCACAGACTCTGAGCCGACCTCCGCTCTTCTCTTCAGTAAACTAGGCCGTTCGCAGAACAACGACAGAATTAAGACTTTAACGCTGGGAACAGACTTATAAAATAATTTAAACTTAAAAAGACAAGACAATACAGACAACTTATTTCTGCAAAACTACACAGATTTTAGTTTTGACAATCAGAAAACAGCAGATATTTAACAAGTAGACATAAGAGCTGTGTCGCTAGGCAATATCATTCCTCAAATCCAAAGAGAGCACAGATTCTTGTGCATTACTGTACAAAAACAGAAATTAACATCCATCAAGATCAATCATCAATGTTGCCCTGCTCACCTATGCTGCAGTTTGCACAAAACAAATTTAAAGGCATAAAAGAAAAAGATGAATTTGCCAACTCCTCAGAGAGCACTGGGGATTAGTGAACTTTGTAAGGGCTTAAGTTGGACTTTTATTATAAAGTAACTCACAGAAACCTACAAGATTCATCTGTTTGCTTGTTTTTGGACAGTTATTTAAAAATATATTTTCCTGCTGAACAACAATTTTGATAAAATATCTTATTGCGATTATTTTGAATGATATTGCAACTACAATATGATTCGTGATATTAAAGGGAATGATCATTTCTACATAATTTTCCTCATTTTTATTGAAAAACATTAAAATGATCATGCTGTGATTTTTACAGTGATATGTTCCACACAAAAAAAATTCTTAAGTCTGTAGAATATAATGTGTAGGCCAGGACATCTCTGTCTGCAGCACCACAATATTTATGTAAAATGGTATTTTGACATATTTCAAAAACAAATATTGCGCCTCCTGCAATTTGAAAATTGCAATAGGCCATATTGCAATTTCAATATAAAGTTTTTATTAATAGTTCAGCCCTTGCCTAGACTCTGTCTAACTGGTGATGTCAAATCATAACTATAATAAGCCCAATAACTGTACCTACACAACTGAACACAAAGGAAATCATCAACCTGAGTTGATCATGAGTAGATCTCATAACATATTACCAGTCATTACTGCACGACGGAAGCACTTATCTGTTAGAGGCTTTTAAGACTGAGAGTTTCAGAACCACTCCACTCACTCACCACTTAAAATGATGCTGTTATGGAGCACAGATGAGAGCTTTCATTTTCTCTCTGTGTTGTTAATCCTCCATATCTTCTTACAATTAACACTTCCAACCACAGACAATTCAAACTCTTTCACATCTGACCTGTTTGGTCCGTTTTAATCGAACCCTGGAGCGTTTCGTCGGATAGTACGGTTCGTTTGGGGCAGTGTGAAAGCTCATTCGAACTCTGGTGCGGACCAAAAAACGAACTCTGGTCTGCTTCCAAACTGACTAATTTTTTTGTGGTGTGAAAACAAACCAACCACAGGATTTTATGATAGAAGATATGTGATTTTAGCATGTTTCAAACGCTAAACTACTAATAAATCCAACTGCATCAGAGTCCGAGTTCGCTTTCACACCAGCCCAAACAAAGCGTACTATCTGTACGAAACGCTCCAGGGTTCGATTAAAATGAACCAAATAGATCAGGTGTGACAGCGACCATAGTATAGCGTGTTGTCATAAAAAAAAGTCATATAATAATAATAAATTTTATTCATAGAGCGCTTTTCAAAGACACTTTAAAATGATCATTATAATAATTATTAATATATAATTCATAATAATTATATCATTAAATAATTATAAAACAACACTTTAAATACATAAAACACAACATTACGTTAGCGAGCGAGCGCAGAGAGAGAGGAACGCGTGGACAGAAGGTCCTGTAACTTGGTGTGATTTGGGAGAAAATGTAAAACAAAAAGTTATTTAATAGTCAATGTTTTATTGTGAACAACACAATTTCAAGTTCCCATAACAGAAAAACATTTTTTGTGTATGCTGTCAATTATAGTTAAAAGAGAAATTCAGAATTGGCAGGCCAAACTATTAAGAAATCTGAAATCGGTGCATTCTTACAAATGCCCAACCAAAGAAATAGACAGACTAACAAAACGTTTCTTTCTTTTAACATTTGGTTTGATTGAGAGTATTCTGCTATTGGTATTTTCCTGCTTACCCCTGCCTCTATTGGTTATATTTGAAAGGAGAAAAAAAAAGTTTTCTTTGCAATACATATCAAGTAATGACAGATCAGTACACTGAATGAATGGGGAGAAAATGTATTAATGTAAAATAGACATCTGAATGTAACTGAAAATGGACTGAAATCGAAACAATTTACAAAAGTGACAACATAATTTACAACATAACTGCCTAAATGTACTAAAACTCTAAGCTGTGAATTTGTAAAAAGAGAACATTGTAAAGTACTTGTATGCATTTTTACAATCAGATTAAATTAATGGTTTAGATTTGTACTCCAGCACTCCCAAAGAAGAAAACGTCTTATATTAAAATAACAATAACTGAACAATGAACCTCAGAGATTGACTCTTTGCTGCATGTTTCTCCTGCAGGTGACCAGGTCCAGAACACATGACACGCAATATAAACTAATGTTTTCTTTTCTCCCCCTTTACCACTGATTTCCCAACCAGAAGAGGGCTCCATCAGGTACGCCCACATCGACATCACTGCCATGGAAACGGCTCAGAGAGTGGGGGCGGAGCATGTTCAGGGCAGGGAGGACAGACTGACTCAGCTGGAGAGCAGACGGTGAGGGCCACCACACTGACTCTGCAACGCCTAACACCACACTTCAAAATAGTTTTCATTTCTGACTCTCTCCATCTCTCTGAATAAGCTAGAGTGCTTAATTGCAGTTGATCATACCAATCATTGTTGTACTTAAAACACACCCACAGCTGTGCCAGTGTACAGAAACAGTCCATTCCACTAAGAAGAAAATAGTCTAAGAAGTCTCTTATGCAGCTGCCATCTTGGATGTGTTTTGTGTTCTGTTAGTGTTTTTAAGTTATAATATTCTTGTACTTAAATGAGTGCTTTCCTGCATTTCTCTTTAAGATTTTTTTTTGGCTGCATGGCACTTATTTCTGCTGAGATCAGAGGAAAAATCTTTTAAGATTCTCTCAGGTGACTGTTGAGCATTGGCATAAATAGCCTTAAAGGAGTAGTTCGGAGGTTTTGTTGTATGAGGTAGTCATGCATAGTGTATTAAATAAACAAAAACACAGACCCTCACTGATAAGTAGTAGTCGTAGTCTATTCATGCAGATGATGGCTCATAGCTGAAACGCATTCATTTTGCTCACAATAAAGAAGAGACTACTACTTATCTGCGAGTGCCAGTGATTTTGTTTATTTGATCTCTGCCAGTACCGGGCACCCGATACATCAGTCAAGACTTTGGAGCTGTGCGTGCTGCCACTTTTCAACATTATAGTCAGTGTATTACCTTCAGTAGACGGCAGTCACACAAACTGCTCGGAACAGGGACATCAGAAAACTGCATTTTAGCCACTTAAAAAAGGCCCGCCTAAGAAAATATAGATCAGTTTAAATGTACGCTATATTTTTTTATATTTTCACCGCTTTACTTTGCTGTTAGACAGCCCTTTAATTTGGCACTACATTTTCTCAACCGTGGAACTTCTGTATACCTACTCACAAGCGCACCTGTGCACTGTATTACGCCGCAGATAAGATGTTTTGGTCAGGAATCTCCGTTGCAAGACTAAAGTACAAGCTTCACTTTTCTAAATATTTCAAAGATGGTGCATGGTTGTGTTTTTCCAAGCTTTGTTCAAACAGAAATGTGTCTTTGGTCTCCATGTAGGTTTCACCTCGTTCTGTTGAATGAATATCAACATCAGTACTGCATGATTGAAACGACTCGGCGTCTGCAGTGATCGTTTCTCTGCAGAGGATTATGTCAAACCACGGCCAAATAATAAGGATAATCACTCGCTGAAGATTACTGCTGTACACAACTATCAGGTAAGATAGAGCTGTATCAAGCCCCCAGGAAGTGCGCCGACCATTCAAGTCAATTTAACATAGTTGCCAGATTAGAACTATGGCGGCCATCACGTGATACCATGGGGCCCAAAACAACTTGTTCCCATAGACACGGCGAAAGCGACGTCTATAAATCTGTGGATCATTTTTTTTTGGCATCACAACCCCCACGAAATGACTCGTTTCACTATCAGGATTAGATTTGTTCGGTTTGATAACATTTTGAAAGTCTAGAAGAGACGCACGATTTAATTATTTAATCCCCATTCAAGTTAGCTGGAGCGCTAAACCGGATGTAGCCGGCTCCGTCAGCGGACGTCTCTCGTGCGCTCTGTGGGCAGAAGTAGTGTCGTTCATCCGGGGATTTTTACTTTTTTGGCTTCACGCGCCACTGAGCAGCTTTCATAGGGATGAACGGAGCTCCGCCTCGATCGCTGTATCCAGGTTTTATTATACATACATGAGCTATACACGGAAGTTCCGAAAATGTAGTGCCAAATGAAAGGCAACGTGAAGCAGAGAAAATATTAAAAATATAGCGTACATTTAAACTGATATATATTTGACTTCTTTAGGTGGTTAAAATGTGTTTTTCTGATGTCCCCTTTCCAAGCAGTACATTGTTTAGGTTGTGTGTCAGGACTCCTGTCTGCTTCTCCAGACCAGGAGCACGTCGTCTACTGAAGGTAATTAACTCTGCAAAACTACTTCATACAACCCCACTTCAAAACCTCTGAACTGTCCCTTTAATTATGAGGGAGTGGCACCCAACAATGTTTACCGCTGATATTATCATAGTAGACAAAGTTGTAATTTGTAAAGATTTATGTTCTTCAGTACGACGGAGTATTAGGGCCACATTGATTAAAAAAAATGTTTTTAATTAAATAAAGTTGTTATTTAACGAGAAAAAAGTCATTAACGAGAAAAAAAGAATAAAGTCGTAATTTTAGTTTGTTATTTTAGAGAAGATATATCAGAAGAGCAGTCCCCTGTGTTAATATGAGGTTCAGTATCGGCTACAGAGTACATGTACTTCAGTATAGGTTTCACAAATAAGGAAATACTTAATCTTTTGGCATATCTGCACCACATTATCATCAGTATCAGGACTTTGAAAAGAATATGCAAGAAACTGCATCTCTTCCAAAGAAAGAACCACACGGACTCGGAGGAAATCGCCTCTTTTGAGGAGCAGGAAATGTCTGGGTTTGCTCAACGAGCAAAAACATTTAATAAAAGTCAAACGTGGATAAGATGACATCATCATCTGTTGACTGTGTGTGTGACAGTGAGACGAGACAGTGGTGGACAACAACGCTGCCTGTCCTCTCGCCTGTTTTATAGTTTGCTGGCAATAAGTTTATTTCCGTAATATAATATCCGTTTGCTCATAAAACTATGACTTCATTCTTGTAAAATAACAACTTTTTCATTATGACTTTCTTTTCTTGTAATAGTACGACTTTATTCTCATAATATTATGACTTTATCCTCATAAATTTACAACTTTATTCTCAAAGTCTCCAATTTTTTTTTTTTCTCGATGTGGCCCTAATACACCGTCGTCGGCCCCAGCTGTCCATATGTCACAAAAACAAATACTAATAGAACAGCCACGAGGGAATCAGCGGATGGAAACTGCAGGGTGTAAAACAACTTTCAGCCAGTCGTCTTTTTCCATAAAAGGAATAATTTTATAATACACCAACGGAAATAAAAACAAACGGATCTGAAAACATTTTATGAAAAGGTGAAACACTGACTGAAACCAAACCAAACCTGTGATCACTGATGTCTCATCATGCATTGTGCACACACACACATACACACACACACACACACACACACACACACACACACGCACACACACACACACACACACACACACACACACACACACA
>JAOVVB010039257.1:0-15214 GCA_028570985.1 Heterobranchus longifilis
ATTCTCCTATTCCAACTTCTTAAATGTGAATATTTTCTGGTTTCTTTCCTCCTCTAACTGAATATCTTTGAGTTGTGGACAAAACAAGACATTTGAGGACGTCATCTTGGGCATTAAGAAACACTGATCATGATATTTATCACCTTTTTCTTACATTTTATAGACCAAACAACTAATCGATTAGTTGAGAAAATAATCCACAGATTAATCAATAATGAAAATAATCGTTAGTTGCAGCCCTAGTTGAGTTCAAATATCAACAATTTTTCCCCAGAATAGCAGACTCCACATTTAACTTCAAAGTATTCATACTGAAAGCAGGTTTCTACAGCTGTTTTTGGAAAATATGCATACATAAAAAATGTTTTCTTATATTCAAAGAAATATTTTTTTAAATGTATTTTCATCCATTATTTTGTCAGATCTAAAGACATTGAGGCGTCATGTAGTAATGGAGACATGGCTTTCCAGGAGGTGCGGATACAACAGTCAGTGGTTGAATTTATTCTAAACCACACAGAGGAGATCTTCAGTGATTCTATGCAAATCAAACCCAAAGAAGGTATGACATTAAAATAAATACAAACAGACTCTTTTGTGGGAGATTTGCTAATTCACCACTGAAAAAACGGACTTGTTACACTTCTCCAGGACCGAGCTTGATGTGCGGGGAGAAGTATGCCACACTCCCGATCAGTGGCCAGTGTGGGCCGATGAAACTGATGAGCCTGGAAGAAGCCCAGGCCCGTTCCTTAAGTCCAAACCATCCTGTGCATAAAGAACGTCAGCGAGAGAACAGTCTGCCTGATACCAGCACTGCCACACTCTACCACACCGTCATAGACATATCAGACAGCAAGTATGACAGATTTAGGTTCAGTCCATTGAGAGTGTTTAATGCATGTACTTATTATTGTATTTACTATGCATGTATTACTATCAGAACACACTGTGGGATAGCATTGGGCTTAACAATCTGTTTGTATGTTAGGAGAAAGTTCTCTGGGAAATCGAAGAAATGGAAGTCCATCTTCAACCTGGGACGGTCTGTGGACTCGAAGGGAAAACTGAGCCGGAACGGCAGCGTGTTCATAAGAGCACAAGGGACAGGTAAAGTGTCCAATGGGAGCGTTAACAATGACCTAGTCTCTAAACAGATTCTGCATATGAATGTAGAATCTGTAGGCAACGGGACAAGAATTGGGTAGCGGAATCGCTCTGTTTCTGTTGAGCGGGCTTTGGTTGCATGCAGGTAAACAGTCCGTGTGGAGAGTAAAAGTGGCGGAATGCACTGGCTGAAATGCAATTATTCATTTCTGCAACTATTCAATCCAGACTTCCCCTCCAGCGCGGACACGGTGCTATGGAGATAGGTCTGGCTACGTGAGACAATAGAGACATAGTCTCTCAACTCCAACTCCACTCTCACGTCTGAAATTGCTAACCGGACTGTCAACTATGACCAGCATTCAGAAGAGAAAGTCTTGGCCCGGATATCCATTAGCTACACCGGAACCCCAGAAATATCGGCCATTCCCCCCAAATCGTCGTCAGACCGATAACCGATAGGTTCCGAGATAGACAATGACCTCACAATGTTAACGAACCATGCACATTTTTAAACTCAAATTTCAAGATGTGTTTTTTTAAGTTTTTACAGCCTCCGAACACTTAAAATATTTTGTCAAGGTGTGTTAATATCATTGTTTTATTTTTGACAGAAAAGGCAGCTCTTCGTCCATCCAGGAGCATGGAGTCCTTGTGCTCCTTACCAACAGGTGGGGCTGAAACCTACATACTTTAATTTTAACACAGAGCAAAATGAATGTGATAGTGTAACACTTGTGTTATTGTTGCCATGCAGATGATGACAGAACAGGACACAGCAGTCCAGCTGGTTTTGTTCCAGATGTAAAATCGAGAACGCTGGGATCTGACTCGCTCTATGACCTGAGTGAACACGACCAAAACTGGGAGTTTAAAGGGACGAAAGCTGACGGGGCGACAGGTGGCTGGAGCTCCAGCATAGACCAAAAGGGGTCACTGGGTGCCTCTGCACAACCTCAAAAAACACTTCCAGAGCAACTAAAGGTATTCAAAGGTGATGACCTCAGGGGCTACAAGCCCACCTCTCCGAAAAACAGGAGGATGTTGTACTCGGGCTCTTCCCACAACACCTCCTCTCGGCCCTCGTTCCCAGGAAGCTTCTTCCCGCTGGAGTCGTCGCCGAGGCATCAGCGCAGAGCCGTCAACATATCTGAGCCTTTTGCTGTGTCTGTACCACTGCGCGTGTCTGCCGTTATCAGCTCCAACAGCACGCCATGCAGGGGGCACGCCAAGGACAAAGCAGCTGCTCTGAAACCGTGCAAAGAGAGCTCAGAGCAGAGCAGTGGAAAAAGCAACACTTTCCCCCAACTGGAATCCAAGAAGCAGGAAGGAACGGAGAAGAAAAACACAGAGGAGCCGACCTGCAGAGTCCTGGCAGAGGGTGAGGACATCTTCCTTTATCACAATTTGAAAATGGCTTCTTACGTTACATATTAAAGTCATAATGTGTAATGGAATGTCGTGAAAAAAAACACATACTTTTTTAAAAATTCAGATGCAAGCAAAGGAATGGTGCAAGAAGGTCAAGGAGGGATGAATACTTCTCAACTGGAACCAGTGTCCCTTCCAAATGTAGGAGAAGGCAAAGATGCAGCGCCATCTCCTGGGAAAGAAGTGCACAACCAGCAGATCACTATGAAACTGGTAAATCAAGTAGTTAGTTGTGCTTTTACTTGAACAGAATTGCAGAAGCTATCTTTCATTGGGGCTTCAGTTTTCTGTTGATTTTATCATCAAATTAAGAGGACATTTTTCAAGATAAAAGACTAAAAATGCTTTGGCTCGAACCAATGGAATGCCATTTAAGTCCATATTAAATTTAAATAAATAAATAAGCAAGCCTGTGGAATAAATAAATAAATATGGCTATGAAATAAATTCTGAAATAAATAAATAAATAAATAAATAAATAAGGAAATAAATATATAAATAAATGTAAATATAAATGAGTCAAGATAATTCAATAAACAAATAGGATTTATTTAAAAAAGGATGTTTTTCAAAGGATTAAACTGATCTATTCTATTTATTTATTTATTTAATATTGACTTAAATGGCATTCCAAGCGAACCAGCACATAGCGATGATTATGTTTGTTTGATTTAGAAGTTAATGGTGGAATCATTTTGGTTGTATTTAATCTTTTCTGTTTCTCATTTATACTTTCTCAGGACAAGGGATCTTCTACTGGGAGAGAGCTGTGGTCTGACCTCCCCCAAGAACTCAAGATTACTGAACCTGAAATCGACCTGCTGGATGAAACTTTTAAACCGGTTTTCGGCTCTACGAGCACCTGTGAGGGCACGAGGTTAACGATGGATGTTAAGTCAAAACGAAGCCGCAGCTCTCCATCTCTGTCGTTATTATTTAGGGAGCAGTCTTCGAATACCTCTTTGAGTGATCGTGTAATCGCCACTGGATCAGACTCTGCAAAGAAACAGCCCTCAGAGTCGGACATCTTATTATCTCTTCACAAAAACACAGAAAACGCCCGTCCTGCTGACATGGTGGATGACAAAAAGAAGAAGCTGCATCTGAAAATCACACCCTTAAACAAAGATGACACCAAACAGTGCACGCTTCCTTTAAAGGAAACACATTTAGATCAAGTTGTGAATCATTTGACGATAGAGGATACTCCAACGGTTGCAGATGATACCGACAAAAGATCTGAGAAACGTGTAGTTCCTCAAGGAGACAAAAACGTCTCCTGTGATGGAGCAAAGAAGAACGTGATTCCGGAGGTGGAGGTCATTCAGAGGCTGTCGGTGTGTTTGGAGGAGAGACGGAACACCTTGGAGCTGCCAAACTTTGACAACGACGAAGGATGCGGAGGAAACCCGGAGGAGCTGGACTTGGTGGAGCCCTGGGAGGATTTTAGCTCTACCAAGCAGTGGGTTACCAGTCCTCTCCACTCACCTGACCTGGAGGAGTTGTTCAACCAGCTATCACCCTTCAGTTCTCGTGGGGAAACTCAGATTCCATCTCCTTCTGTTGATAATAAACTCATTAAGAGCACTGAACACTCCTCAGGAAACATTCCTCAGACTACCAGCAGCAAACCAGAAACTAAATGGACGTATTTGCCGTCAGGGGTCAGCGTGAACAACACAACACAACCTCACACGGGAAAATGCAGCACAACAAAACAGAAGAATACAGTGTCATCTCAGAGGTTTTACAGACAGATGTCTTACGAGGCGGAGAAAAGAGAGGAGAACTGCTTTTCGAAACACAGACCATATTCACTTAACTTAGACCTGGGGCATCGATGCATCAGAGACATTTCTAATCAGCAAAACCGTAATTCATCAGAGTTTTCCTCTTGTCAGCGAGGATTGCTGACCTCCTCTGAATCTGTAAGCAACAGGCTGCCCTCAGAGTTGGAGTTGTTTCTGAGCGATCGGCAGGCGCCGCTACGCCGAAATTCAGCCCCAGTCAGCGTGTCGTCGGTGCGAACAGCCTTCATGATAAAAACATGCCAGGCCAAAGCTGTGCCCGTCGTCCCTCCGAAGGTGCAGTACAGTCAGATACCTCCCTCCAGACACGAGAAGGATTTTGACGCAGCGAAGGAACAAGAAAAGGAACATCCCAAGATGAGCGCAGAGAAAAGCAATGCCGCACCTCCTCCGATGATGTCAGATCTAAAGGAGGAGCTGGAGAATAAAGAGCCTGCCCCCAAACACCAAAAGCACCCACATGTCACAGAGTCCGTGAAGACCACATCTACTCCCGAGCTGCCAGTCATCACAAGGAGACACGCTCCCAGTCTGGAAGTGTTTGTAGATTGTCCCAGACCGAACAGGGGGAACCTCTTACAAAGACCGTCCTTTAGGAACAGGCAGAGACCACAAAGTCTCATCCTGCTCAGCCCTCCTTTTCCCATCATGGACTATCCTCCGTCAGGAGACGACAGCAAGCTCCTTTCATCCATCAAGAGCCTGAACGACACGTCAGCAGTGAATGTCTTTTCGAAAGAGATGGCAGAGAATTTCAGGACGCCGGAGGGGATCGCCCTTCAAAACAAAATGACTATTCCAAAAAGTGGACAGAGACTGGAAACATCAACCAGCTGCTTCTACCAGCCGCAGAGGAGGTCGATGATATTTGACAGCAGGAGCCACAGACAGATCGAGTGACCGGAGGTGGAGTCGCTGACTATGAGACTGTCTGTGTGTAAATAGATACTGTATATGAGGAAACTGAAAGGTGGATGATATGATGACCTAATGTAAATCATAGCATTTTTTGTTTGCTATGATTCATGCATTTCTTGAGGGATGATCTTTGTTAGAATTCAGATTCTGAAGTATTTGAGAAAGAGTTGAGGAAGTCATGATGTATGTGAAAGCCATCTAAAAGGTCCAGTGTGTAGGATTTAGGGGGATCTATTGGCAGAAATGGAATATAATATGAATAAGTATTTTTTTTAGTGTATAATCACCTGAAAATAAGAATCGTGTTTTCTCGTTATCTTGGAATGAGCTAAATCCTACACACTGAACCTTTAAGAGGAGCACCACAGGTATGCCTCAAAAAATAGAGACGAAGCATAAGGTTTTTTTTTTTTTTAACCCAAAGCATCGTTGCTTTTCTTTTTGCTCACTGGCTCACTATAACTATCACTACATTTAACTGAATCTGCTGTTTATTTGTGTTGTTTTGCAGTTCACTTGCTCACACTGCAGCGTGTTAAGACTAGTTACTCATGAAATACAATAATCAATGTCTGATATCAATCTTTCAGATCTGTTTGGGACATTTTTGATACATATAAGTACCTTTATCGTCACGGCATAGTCATGCTAGACCTAAAAACAACCTCTGCCATGACAATATAAGGCATTTTAATTGTTTAAAAACAGAGTGCCTTGGAGTTTCCTTGTGATTTTCGTGTCTCCATGTATCCTTATCCACAAGGCACATCAAAAAAAAAGTCCAGGAAGCACATTTTTTGCGATATACATACCTGTTCCAGCCATGGTACTATACAGTCATTGTGAAACAAATGATTGCATGGCAGTTGTCTAACATTCTCCTCAACGCTGTAGTCTTCTTTGCACACGGGACACTCTAAACCAGCACCTGCACAAACAGAAAACGACATACTGTCAGTCTGTCCGTGTGTGAGAGACCCACGGTCACATGCATCAGCTGCATGGAAAATAGTGATCACGGAGATTCTATTTATTTGTGTTTAGGCAGCGTTGTTGCATTGTGTAAGGTTACATTTAAGCACTTTACTTGATTTTTTGCACAAAACATTTCGGACTCATAACATACATTTTCATGAAGTCCAGTACAATGAAGTTGGAGGACACCGTCCGTTCCCCTATCCCACAATGAAAACTCTGTGCAGTCAGACCATACTCCAGCACTAACACTGTGGAGATAGGTCTGGTAATGCAAGACTGCACTACCACTAACAAGAAGAAATACAAATATATATACACAGTATATGCAGGAATCTTGTGATGATAAGACAACATTTTCAGACGGCGATCATCTTCTCGTAATAGAGAGAATACTGTTATTGAACTGGCTTACAGGCCTATGCAAAGAGTTTGTTTGGCATGCTAAGAAGGTTATAGTGACATGTATGTCTGTTTGCAGCCAGTACAAAGACCAACAGTGATCAAAAGCAGAACTTTTCTGCTCTGATACAACAAAACAAAGCTGCTTCTGGTGCAGAACGGGTGAGAGACAATGAACGAGTAACTGTAAGTGAGAGTGGACTTACCCACATGCTCCTCTGTAATGGTAATGGTGGGTAAACTCTTTATCCTTTCTCTGTCTGCAGGAGGGGGACCCGTGTTTTCAAACTGATTCAATAACTACAAGTGAAAAAGAGCAGAATCCCAATAAATGGCTGTGAGATCGTCTTCTGTAAATGACAACTTTTAGACATTCACTTCCAGTATCTAGCTCAACTATGTGTCTGGTTTAAAGGATGATTTTTTTCACAAAGTTTGATTTGCCAGCTACATTCTGGTCATTTATATATATAGTCCAATCTAAAAGAGGCCACTTCTTTAAAATGTAGAAATCGCTTTTATGATTTTGGATCCTGGTGTCATTATATTTGCAATAAAATAATTTATTCTATAGAAATATACAATGAATTATTAATTATGATATTATAAATAGCATTATTCCTGGGGGGCTCTAGCTGCCTAATTAATATGCAGTTTTATCTGTCATATACCTGTGTAATGATAGCATCAAGACCATTGGCACCCCAGGCGTAGTCCATAGGATTGGAATGTAGCATACCCCTACAAGACAAGAAGGTAGTCAACAAAAACAATAATAATTTGACTTAGTGATATGAAACAAGTAAACAAACATACATCACAGTTTCTTACACTTACCATGGTCCCATCCCGATATTTGGCATGGCTGTCGGTGCTATGATTCCATTTACTAGCTGCTGGATAATTCTGTATCGGGGAAAAAACATTCAACACTTGAATTAAACTGAGAAATTCAAACTTGTCTTCTTAACTAAATTTCACAAATGGAAAATGTCTGTACATATAAATAGTTTTACGGTCATAGAAATGGTAATACTAGTTATCTGCTGTTTGGTATTCATTGGAATAGTGTCTCTTTGTTATTAAAATGGTAATACAGGGTATTTTGTGTTTTATACTTTTTGAATGAGGTAATATGCTTATACTAAGAGGCATAACAGATCACTTTTTATTTAAGAAAAGTTCTACATTATGTTTAGACATATCTAAATACATCATGTCACCATATTCTAAAACTGGAAATAATCTTGTTTAAGTGTTTTCTATCGTAACATGTGAAGCACGTATTACTCACACAAGAGAAGCACATTTTTTACATGTATCCTCTTGTGTCTCACAACAACCTCTAACACACTCGACTGCTGAAAATGTCTCACCCCTCTAATGTGGGCACTCCTTCATGGCGCGTACCCTGTCGTCGAGGAACGTGTCGACCCCGCGGTTGCCGCGCACCGTATCGTTGCCGTGACGCCATTTCCCTTTCTCTCCTGTTCTCCGTCTCTCGGTTGTCCTCTGTGGGGAGCCGCGTTCGAAGGTCGAAGTTCTCATCAAAAATCCCAAGGGCGAACGGACCGTAGCCAGAGGGAAACGTGAACAAGTGTTGGTGATCCATGTTCTAGTAGAAAAGACAGAGGCAATGTCAGCGCATGCTGCAGGGTGCAAAAATGTATCCTGGACCAGCCGATTTAACAAACACACTGACCTCGAAGGTTGGGCGGTTCTGATCGCTGGTGGAGGACGTGGACGCGGACCCATTTTCACTACTGCACGAACACAGTGGTAAAGAAAGTGAAAAGCTCAGAAATCTACTTAAACATCGAATTAATCAAATTCATCATGAGACACAAAATAATCCTCTATACCTTCTTTCTTCAGGCAGTTCCTCAATGAAACCAGATTCACAGCGTGGACAGGTGTAGTCCTACAGTGAACATATAAACATGAATCTCTAGTATGTATACACCATAACTAACATATACACAGTTGTCTGTTTATTAGGTACACCTAGCTAAAAAATAATGCACTCTAATACAACAGCTCGGTAAAAAAAATGCTACCCCCCTAAGGGGGTTATGAGAGGTGGAGAACTTTATGGTAGGGCTGGGCGATAATTCAATATGATAATTTATCGTCGTTCAATGGAATCGTATCGTGATGAAATCATATATCGAGATATCGTGATACACAATTATATTGTCTAAATTGATAATAACAAGCACATACAAACTCAATTTCAAAAACTTATGTTCATTCTGCACTAAAGTTCTTAATTAAATGAGGAAAATACTCTATTTAATTCACACAGGAGTATACAAAAAGGCTGTGGCTATTTCATGTAGACTATTTATTTATGAAATTACCAAAAAAAACCATACGATATTGTGATATCATTATTGAGGTATGAAATGGCCTATATTAGGATAGAAGATTTTGGCCATATCATCCAGCCTTACTTTATGGTCATTTTGGAGACTGTGTGCTGCTGTTGAATTGTATTGTGTTATACTGAGAGATGTTTGTAATATTTAGTCTACCATCACTGATTAAAAAAAATAGTAGAAATGCCTTTCAGTAAAATGCAATGCAATTCCAACAGCACCACAAACTGCAGCCTCCAAAATTACCATAAACACAGTTTAAACAAAAACTGACTATTAACCATCATACAAGTAGGATTTATTGCAGGACTCTTGTATTAGACTGCATTCGTTTTAGCTATGTGTACTGTACATGTACCTAATACACTGGTAACTGAGTATATGATGTCTGTCTAATAATGGGGAAGAAAAAGATTTCCCATAAAAGTGTCTATGTGAAGTGCAGCAGACTATGCCATTGTTGATGTAGACCATAAGGTTAATCAATACCAACCATCCCAGATGTCTTACTACATTTACTTTTACTACATTTATTTTACATGGTGTAAATAACACATTATGAGCACTTCCAATTAGTTATATAATAATCTCCTGACAGTACGTTGTCACACAGGTAAGCAGCTGGCTGACTGTCAATAAACTGTTACTGTAATATTCAAGAAGCTTCCCATGAATGGCTTGACAACAGACTGCTGTGGCAGGCTGATACTACAACAGCAATTTTGACTGACTGAGACTGGCTTTGGGCAGATATTGTGAAAGTTTTACTTCTCTTTACGGTACAACCACAATAAGCTAACACCAAGCCTGATGGGTAAGAAATGTACACGATGAGTTTATATATTAGCCGCCTGAAATTCATTAAAATCAAAACCAAAACGTGCCATACGCCCCCTGACAGAATCTAAATCTGATTCAAAAAGTGAACCTACGCTTTCTTCTGTTAGCTAGCTTTCTAACGTTAAACGACGCCAAGTGGGCTTTATCTAGCGGCTATATCATTATTATACCTAGATATATTTGAAATTGTATGTCTAAAACGCAAGAGCATACCCGCCAAGTTAATTACTACAACTGTCACTATGGACCGTTGTTGCCTATGGCTAGCTAACTAGCGTAACGTTAGCTAAACAGCAGGTCGACGTGACTGGGTGTGCGCCACACATACACATATACATGAAACCACACAAGCATAAACATAATTTATCATTCTTCAAGTAGGCAAATATGTCTCTTGGGTTCTTACCGGCAAACGCGGACTAATCTCTGCTGAACACCGGTGACAAAAAAACCGGCAGGGCCGTGGGGGAGCTTCAGCCATTTCTAAGCAGGAGACCAGTTCGTACGACACGGACGGGTAGCAACAAGGGACAACAAAACCTGACTTTTGCAACGGAAAATACCGACTAGAAACGGAAACATACGAGCACAAACGCAAAGCACGTAACGTTGGTAAAAAAAATACCAAGAAGAAGACTTCCGGTTTAATTTTTACCTTCAAATGAAAACGAGAAATTCTAACATTGACATGGTACAATATTGCAAGGTCCATTTATTTGTCATTTTACAACACAGGGATGCACAATAAAATGTAACATAGAACAAATATACAAAGCATATATATATTTAAATTATATTCAATTATCAGTTATGTGACATTGATTTCAGACATCCATGGTAAGATACAGAATGTAGTGTACACAGGAGACTGCTCCAAATAGTATGGTGCGAAAGTACAATTCTTAAAAGTGTTTTGATGTATGTACATTGAGTTTTATTAGGTACACCTGTAAAATCTGATGCAAATCAATATAATACCCCTGCAAGTGTAACTAACTCAGTATAGTTTGGGGACAGTATTGAGGGAAAATTGTACAGTATGCATGTTTTTGCAAAAAAAATCCCTTAGGGCTGCCATAATTGAAAACACTGGGCTCTGATGATGCAATGGTGTCAAAGTTGTTAATAGTTTTGTGTCTTGGGTCCTGTAGATTTGTAATCTATAGGTATAAATAATATAATATAATATATCTTTATTGTCCACCAGGGTGGAAATTTGTCTGCGGCTCACCAAACATAGAAATAACAGCATAAAACTTTATTCTTTTAAACAGACATATACACAAAGTCATCATACACCATTCTACACTAAGAATGCTTTTATTTTGGACAAACCCCGGCCGGAAGTCTTGGTCTTGTGTTTACTAGATTTACTGATCAGCTATTACAGTAGCAGCGAAAGGCCTTATTGTAGTCCGTGAGCGTCGTTTTCGAAATATATATTTCCTCCAGCTTCGACCATGGAGCCCAACGATGCAGGTAAATCTTTACTGTGAATTTGACTGTGATGCTAACGCTAAATATGTAGCAATTGTCCTTAGAAAACACGTACGTTAGCCAGGTTAGCCATTAGCTGTTAACGTGAACTATTTATAGCTAGCATATGTAGCCGTAGGAGAGCTCGCTTGCTGGCGTTGTACAACGTTAGCTAGCTATGGGGTAAGAATAAATATCCGAGTTTCCTTAGTTCTGTAACCTGTAAAACCCACATTTAATGATAGGATTGTCGCTTTCCCCCCACTTCTTAGCAGCTTTAAAAGTTGTTAGTATTGTTCGATTTACATAAGCTTTCTTCTATGATAGTCTGGAATGCAAAGTTAGAATATTACAGATAGAAATGTAAGTTACAAATGTATCTGCCTTTAAGAAGTTGAACCCTGGTAACATCCAGTAATAAAATTAAATAAACTCAAATACACTTCACCAAAAATGTTTTGTTTTGTTATTTTTCATGTGTATCATAAAGGGTTTGCATTTCATTGTGCAACCCAGTGTTGTAGATTGACATGAACCTTTGATTTTTGCACATCCTGCACAAAACTGTACATCTTTCCCATTTTCAAACAGTTATATTGTACATATTTGGTTATAGAATTTCTTTCATATTTCTATGGCAATTTTTCTATTCTATATTTATGTTCTTTCATTTTTTATTTCCTCTTATATGTTTATTGTATGCACCAAACACCGTTGTGATGTATTGCATTGTCCCTTTTATCTTTTTTTAGGGCGAGGAGGATGGAAGTCCAAGCCTATCCAGCCACAGAAAAACAAGATGAACATGAATATTCTCCGTCAAGAGAAGCTGATCGCTCAGAAGAAGAAGGAGATTGAGGCCAGAATGGCAGCACAAGCAAAGATGAATGTGCAAACCCCGAGCAAACCCCTTCCTCCAAGGTAACAATATACTTATGAACTTGCTAATATGGCACAGACACGTAACAATTCAACATATGGAAATTTTAATTTTTAAAGTACAGTATATGTCTGGTGCTGCCAGTAAGAACTGCTGTGTGTGACATATAACATATTTCATCCATTCTTCTCCTAATAGTTTTCCCAGTTTTCAAGGACCTTCCTCAAACAAGTTTGCAAATGATGGAAGCTTCTTACAGCAGTTCATGAGGATGCAGAAGGATAAATCCAACAATGGTTAGTACTTTGATCTGCACAGTTTTGACCTAAAGGTTACAGTCATGTTTTTGTCATATCAGTATAACAAGTAATGTATTACTGTGATATTGTGTAGTGTAAAGACAGTAGTAAAAAGGCTTCAGGCTGTGTACTGTACACTCTGTAGGGGGTAGAGGCTTTTTAAAGAGGGCATCCTGACCTCAGGAAACTAGTTTAGAATAGGGACCATGAACATTGCCTTACATTACGTACTTGTGTTGGTTACCTGCTAAATGTTCTGGTTGATGAACAACCCTTACCATCTATAGCCAAAAGAATAATACTAGAGATTAAAATTTTCATGGCCGATTTCCGATTTTTTTAAATAATTTGACCTGTCGATTACAATTTTTGCTGATTCTGATTTTCTCTTATTGACAGCATGCACAAAAAAGCTTCTAGCTTTTCTGTCATGGAAACTTGAAATTGTATTGTTCATAATAAAACATTGACTATTAAATTGAATTGAAATTTTCTCCAAAATGACACCAAGTTAAAAGACCTTCTCTCACTCAAACAAATCTCAAAATAAAGGTGCTCCAGGTTACTGGACAAATAAAAGAAAACCGGTGCCATATATCTATATAACAACACACCTGGGGGAGCAGCTTGTCACTAAAATGAGATTAACTGGTCCACCTTAACTCAGTGAGCCTGTCAGTCTACAGTCTGGGCTGAAGTTATCCCACTTACAACTCCTCTCATGTTGTTGCAAACCTTCAGGACACAGGAATTAGTTGTAATATTTATTCACCAACAAAAGCCTAAACTGTACACACACTGCACTTACATTCACAGCTAACTTCATAGCAAAGATCTAAACCGTCTCTTGTCTCCACATGCTCCTCTCTCTCCTTTCCTCTCTCTCGACCGCTCACTCGCTAACGTAATGCACAGAGATATTCCTTAAAAGAACTTTCTGTATAACATATTTTAGATTTAGACATTTATTGTACACTGGTGGGAGCCTGCTCTCTGTGTCACTGTGTGCACAGCCTGCATGTCGCACTGCGCAGTGTAAAACCATGCAGCAAATGTGTGTTAATTAAATTTTACCAGCAAAAAAATGGAATATATGAGACTGATTTTGGCCGATCGGCTGAAAATCGGCCATTTTTGACCATCGGTGCATCTCTTAATAATACCCTTTACATGAAAGCTTGTACTACCTGTTTAAAAATATGTCCTGTTTCATACTCTTGCCAGGTTCCACCAGTGATACCAAAGCTCCCACAACCTCGACTTCATCACCAGCAGGAAACGCGCTGCAGAAAAAGAGCATTCTTGTTGGCAAGCGGCCTGGCCTTGGAGTCAGCAGCATGCTTAGTCAGTTCAAAAACTACTCCCAATCCAAGAAGAATCCTGTTCTCAGCCAGAGGCCGAGTGTGTTTTGTTCTCCGGATGATGAAGATGAGGAAGAAGAGGATGATTACTCCAGATTCTTAGAAATGAAAGGTAATTCACGGCCTGTGTTTTTCCTGTGTATCTCTGGACAACTCCATGGCTTGGACATTTCAGACTCCAGTGACTGGCATTTTGTCATAGGTGCCTTTAGAGTAAATGTACTCATAGCCTGCTTAAAGTCTCTCCCCCAGAGGACTCAGACACCAGACTCATAATCGACAAGATGGCCTCTTTTGTGGCGGAGGGAGGCGCTGAGCTGGAGAGAAAGGCCAAGGAGGACTACAAAGACAATCCTGTTTTCTCGTAAGTTTGAACGTCGGTGGAGCTCATCCAGATGTATTTATCCGTACAGTGTTTTCACGCTCGTCTGATTTCAAATGTCACCCTTGCCTTTCAGATTTTTATACGACAGGAGCACCATGGAGTATCTCTACTTCAAAAACAGAGTTGCATATTTGAGAAAGGATTTGCTAAGACCTGAGAATACGTCCGATAATGGTAAGATTCACACATTCACTCTTTTGTTTTCTTTGTCTCATCTTTCCTCTCAGAAATACAAAAATGTAATTGCAAAAGGGATGGACAGTATGTCAATATAGCATCGGTAGTTTCAACTACAGTTATCACAACATGACATCACAGGGACATCCATAGACATTTTTATGAATTCTACTGGTCTTAAATACATGTGTATGTAGTCAAAGTCCCTTCCCTCACAGATACATAAGATCACATTACTGTAATAGATTCCAGCTGTAGCTGACCAGTTAATTCAACTTTCACTGTTTGGAGACTTTCACCTGATTGTATGGATACTAGGCTTGGGCGGTATCTATTTTTATCACACCTTCCTAACATTTTACCAGGGTATACAGTATATGACGGTATTTGTGTTTAAAAAAAACCCCATAAAAGCTGAGCTACTGGTGTATCCCACAATCTTATATATGCAATTAGCCTGCTTAGACGAGTCTTGCTGGGTTTAATGGCCTCATAGAAAAATAAATAGATGGGAAATAAGCGGCCTTCTTCCATAGATTTTTGCTGGAGGACCCGATGACACTGGATGAATAAAATCACGTGGCTATGGTCGGCTCATCCTCATTGTTGGAGAAAAAGCTTGTATTTGTGGTCATCTTAATGAATAAAAGAAGAACTCCATAGGCCTCAGTTGAGTTTACATGAATATATAGTTTAATACACCCCACGGCATACGTGTAGTCAAAATCACAGACTGCTGTAGACCGGAGAGGAATGTCTTATTGTAACCTCGAGGGT
>JAOVVB010039274.1:0-15214 GCA_028570985.1 Heterobranchus longifilis
ACAGAAGTGATTTAATGTAACAAATATACAGATTTTAACCCAAACTACGACCTTTTTTCTAACCGTACTGAGATGTTTTGCTGCCTAAACATAAACCTACAGAAACAACGTCCGTTTTTACAACGTTACTGGAAATCGTGAATGTAACATTTAAGTATGAGGACGGAAAACGCTCATATAGGTCGTATTTACTCTCACCACTAGGGGCGCTAATTTAGCAAAGGCTCATATGGGTCGTATTAGACAGCAGGAACCAACAATAAATATGGTCATATGGTTTTGAGGACTTGTGTACTGAAGAACAACACATGAGGTTAAGCCTGAGAGGAAGTACATCTATAGCTGTGGTTATACAGTAGTTGTGTGATTTATTTTATTTTTAACATGATTATAAAATACTGCTGTAGTTTTGGGTTCCAGTGTCCATCTGACAATCAATTATAGAGGAACCCCGACAGCTTGTATATCCTGTCATATCATTATTACAGAGCCAAATTCATATACTTTATTACATTTATTGAAGGTTATTGGACACTACACAGTAAAAGGAGAACAGGGCCATGCTATTCAAACAGTAAATTAAACAAAAACAAATTTAATTTGCCTCTGTTTTACCAATTTATTTGCATGTGTGAGTAATTCCAGCTGAGGTAACGGGTGTTAGATGTTCTGGTTTGCTCAAAATAGATCAACTATATTAGTAATAAATTATTTGTTTCCTGTCACAACAGGACAGAATGAAGCCAAGTACATTTATTTGATACGTTTAAGTTTTCCATTATGAGAGCAGCTTTCATCAGTAAAAAAATAAATAAATCCACCTGTGACTATAAGACCAGGAGGGAACGCTCTCTGTTGATCATTTTGACCACCCCGTCTTATTTGTGCAACCATCATTAGGCTATTTAATTATTTTGTTTTTTAGGGTATAGCCAGCTGTTGTTGTCACGGCTGATATGTGGCACACAGATGTTCTATTTAACAGGGTGACTCATTCACCTGGCAATCAGAGTGACAGACAGAGAGAGAGAGAGAGAGAGAGAGAGAGAGAGAGAGAGAGAGAGAGAGAGAAAGAGAGAGAGCGAGAGAGAGAGAGAGAGAGAGAGAGAGAGAGAGAGATGGCTCTATAAGTCATGCCACATGTTAGCTGTTAATATTGATAAGGCAATGTGAAAGGAAGGAGATGTGGGCTGCATGCTGAAACACACAAGCACACACACACACACACACACACACACACAGATACACACACAGACACACACAGATAAAGATATTTTCTAGCAGCGTGCTCACACTCTTTGCTGCATTTTTAAGAGGACATTCCATTTATTAGCATTTATTTCCTCACCCTAACATCAATCTCACCCTAAATCTAACCGTGAATTAGCCTCCAAAGGATAAAACTCACACATAAACACACACAGTAACATAAACACACACGCGCACACACACAGGTCTATGCGTGGGAACAGAGAACAAGCCTAAGGATAGCCATGTATCACCGACCCACTGCTCAGTGTGACAGAACTGATAATACACACACACACACACGCTGGTCCACAATACAGTGTAGTGCACAGACAGACAGGTAGCTTTGTGTATGTGGCGTTGAAAGGAGATTAGGAGCATGGAGGAAGGCGCAACATTAGCGATGCCTCGGTCGCAAACGAGTCGACTCCCATCTGAGAGAGGTTTTTTTCTTTTTTTGTACGTTAAAGGTCCCATATTGAAAAAGTGACATTTCCATGTCTTTTTTAATTATAAAGTAGGTCTAGGTGCTAATTCATATTTACGTTTATTGTTAGGCGACGCCCATTAATGGCCATAGTAATTATGATGGGAGCAAAGCAGGAAGTCATATAACAGTATTTTATGACAGAGAAAGTCCATTTAGGGCGGACAGGAATGGAGGTGGATGGGTCAAACAAACACAGGACACAGACCTGTGTTTGTTGCCTAAAAATAACCAAACTGCGATCATTTCATGTTAGTGATGTGAGGAGGGATAACGCTCCTGTGGGTCGTAGTTCCTGCACCGCTAGGGTCGCTAATTTGGAGGACTTTTTGGAGGAAAAAGGAAAGGTCCTCAGAAAGGAACAGAGCCATAAGATCTGGCTCCCTTGCCAGAGCCATAATTCCCATCCCTATCTGGCATCCACACAGAGAGGATTTTAGCTCAAATGGAGGAACACGTGAGTGTTTTGTACCAAGCATCTCAGTCAACTGACCTGCCATTCTCCCTGAGGCAATAAGATCCAACCATCCATCTATACAAACAAATACAGTGGATCAAATTTTTTCCGATAAACCCTTACAGTAAAATACCTTAAAAGAGAACAGAAAGAGGTACTGTGTGAATGTGTGTTGTCCAGTTATTCTGTCTCCAGCCTCCTATTGTCCCAGGCTCTGCCTCATTGCCTTCACAACTGCTATTGATTTATGGCAGCACATTGTTTCCTACAGCCTGAATGGATACTTAAACTGTGTGTGTGTGTGTGTGTGTGTGTGTGTGTGTGTGTGTGTGTGTTGTATGATTTGTGCCATAGTTTGATCATAGTTATTGATTTTTTTTTTTTTTGCAGAGAGTCAGGCGCAGATATAGCACACACAGAAATAAAGAGAAAACCATGGGACATGTAATGGGGGAGAGATGACAGAGAGACTTGGAGAGCTGAACACAAAGAGAACGGTGTAATCATAACTTTGTCCTGCCCTATGGTGCATGAAGCAACCAACTCTATAGTTTGCTGTCACTTTGTTGGTAAAGTGCGAGATTTTAAGTGTTTCAAGCAACAGTTAAGATATGTCACTTTTTTCATACAAATCAAAGTTTCTTTCTATCAGCAATTACTTTAATGCAATATTGATTCCTGATATCCAGTTTATAAGAGCTGTCACATTTTAAATATCTCAATGTTTTTCTAGGCAATCATTTCTTTTTTGTATCTTTTTATGCCATTCCATTTCTTTTTCATTTCCTTAGAAATTATGTATCTGTCTATTAAGAAATGATGTTGGTCTTGGGTGATGTTGGAATTTTTGAATATCATTGTCTTGTAAAACATTGAGCATGTTCTTGTCCTGCTCTCTATGAAAAGTGTCCTGAGAAAACTTCTGTTATGATTTGACACTATACATAAAACTGAATTGAATTGGATTGATGTGATGCAGGAGAATGTTCTGTTAGACCTCAGTGCCACAGACTCAGTGGCTCAGACAGTGGGTGGGAATCTCTGGCTCAGATCTGTTGTGGGTCTCTTCTTATCTTTCAGGCAGGAGTTTTTCAGTCACTGTTAATAACTTTGCCTCTTCAACTGAAATTATGTCTTGTGGTGTTCCCCAAGGTTCTGTCCTGGGTCCGATGCTCTTTGCTTTGTACATGCTTCCTCTTGGGCAGATAACGAGTTATTTTATAGATATCGCCTACCATTGTTATGCACATTATATTCAACTTTGCATTTCATTTAAGCCCCAACATATTGGAAAACTGTCTGTTTTTTAAAAAAATGCATCAAATTCATACAAATTGAATGGCTGATAATTTTCTGCAGTTCAATACTGATAAAACCCAAGTGCTCCTATCTGCCGCAGCTGGCTCTCTGTCCTCTTCTGTTACATATTGTGTCCGTAATTTAGGTGTTTCTCTGGACCAGGCTTTGAGTCTTCACCACCATGTAAATAGTTTGGTTTGCTCCTGTTTTTACCAGCTGAGGAACATAGCTAAACTCAGCTGGAAATGATTATTCATGCATTTATTTCCCATCAAATTTGCCAATCAAATTTAGAATCCAGTTCAATGTTATTGTAGTCATGTTTAGAGCCTTGCGTGGTCAGGCACCTGCCTACCTTACAGAGCGTCGGCAGCCCTACATCAGCAGGCTGTGAGGTTGTAGCTCCGAAACTTTGGAACTCACTCTCATTGGACTTAAGATCTGCTGACTCTTTTAAAAAAACAGCTCAAGACCCATTTGTTTAGACTTGCTTTCACTTAGTTTTCATTTTATATAAATTGTATTTGGCTTTATTTCTGTATTTAATGTGTTTAATGTTGTTGCCTTGTATTTTACTTATTTTTTTTATTGTGACATCTGTCTTGAGAGGTGCTATACAAATAAATGTATTATTGTTATTATGGATATATATTTTTGTTAATGGAGACCATCAAACACATTTATGTCAGGGATAATACCTGAAGAGGTGTCCATTATCAGGAATTAATGGACAACATGCAGCAGAGGTAGCCTCCGAAAAAGGTCTATTACCTCCTGTCACCAGCTCCATATTTAACGCACAGAGTGGGAGTGGAATGGATCTCAACTAAGCCTCAGCATAGACAATATTGAGTTCCCAACATGTCAAACTATTCATTTAATTTCCCTAGCTTAACTAAGTGCAGTAATGTAAAATGTGGCGAGAAGGTCCCTGTCACTGATGTGATGAACTAATGCCATAATTATAGTATATACAGTGGCAGCACAAATTGAATGAAAGGTGCAAATCTGGTGTCTGGAAGGTCTTCCCTGGAGAAAATACTGTGACATGCAATGTGAAACGATGCAATTTGCACTTAGGAGTTAATATTTCTTTGACAGGTAATCTATTTGATAAAATACACATTGCTAATGAATAACATGCATTATGTACAAGGGAGGTGAGAATTGAAAGTCTCCATACCATACTGTGTAATTTGGTGACCAGTGTGAAGCTCGTGTAGAGATTTGGACCCAAATTAGCCTCAGAGGAGGCTTCAAAAAACAGAACAAACAACGTGATAAAAACTACCTATAGCCTAATGACAGAAACCATCTCATGTCCCATCAGCTAACATGGAGGGGGTGGTACCCAAAGAGTTTTTATAAGTTACAAGTATACTATGGTTTTTATAAATCACAAGTATCATGACATTTAAGTAAAGTTTGGTTATTAAACACTGTACATTTTTCTGGCAGAACATTGAAACTCACCAATATCACTGATTCAGTGGGAGTTTCCCTGCAACAAGATGGAGACAGTTCTTGGATTCAAGATGCAGTTTTGAGGGCTTCATTGCCTCATCAGACAGCTTGTCTCCACATATCACACGCAGGGAGTCTGTAGTCTCATTCCCAACTCGTCAAATACCGCCGCTTTGTCACGACCCTGATACAGACGCACTAGACACCCTTTAGCGTGTTTATGAGATGCACAGGACTTTGAACTAACTCCAATTATTAGATGATCAGAGCAAGTGCTCCTGATGTCATGTAACGTGTATTTAGAGCGAGAAATACATGGTGGTTGGGCAGGAGGGGTCAAACAAACACAGGACTTTGACCCAGGAGACCAGTGTGAAACCAAAACCAAAGGTCAATGTTGAAAAATGTACTTATTATATCCCAAGCCATGGTGTTTTATCTAAACTTACCCAAGTGGTTTTATTGCCTAAACATAAAGAAGTCGTTTTTGTTTGTATTCAGAATGGAAAGCATGTGGCCCACATGTTAAAAACAGCACCTGAGTGTCATATTTTGACGCAACCGTGAGCGTCATATTTTGATGCGTAGGGCTACCCATTGCATTCAATAGTGATGCCAAGGGGTCCTGACAATGCATTTATCTATGACGAGTTGGGGATGAGAACGTGTTGGAGTCACCGGTCGCTATAAATCCATATTTAAGATATGACTTGTCTAGTATCTGGTCATCTTTCCTACTGAAGAAAGCTTCCATTTTTGCAGTCTCGTCCTCTCCTCTGCTCTCTGTGTTATCATCATCGTTAGGTCTTTTATCTCCCCTACCAAAGAAACTCTCAAGCATTTTTTACTCATGTTTTTTACTCGCTAAGCTGCAACACACATATCTAGTAGGTCAGTGGGTGATGACCGGTGATGACCTCATGTGTTGTGGCCGTGGTAGGTTTGAGGAAAGGGGCAGCGCAGACAGACCTCATGGCCCGGTAGCAAATGCTTTGTGGCTTGGTGGTCGGGGACCTATACTGCAGTCAGCCAATATGTTTTGGCTTCACTTTTGGGGAGCTGTCCATCTTTATATACAATCTATGTTCAAAACAATGGTGTACAATCCCATATACTTTTACAAACACAATATAATAGGCACAAAATGTACTGTACGTTTAGAAAGCGGAGGTTGTTTCTTAGGCAACTCTGTTTGAAGCAGGATCTTACAGCTCTGACTCTACCGATCAGCCCTTCTCTTCACAGCTTTGATTAGCTTGTTAAGGAGTCAGTTAAACCCTACTGACTCCATCTCTTTGTGAAAGCAGACAGAGTTCATTAAAAGTCTAGTTAAGAGTTAATTGAAAATCGCAGAGTGCTGGCAGTCCGATATTGTTGCTCGAGTGTAGCTGCAGAGTGTACATGTGTGTGTTTGATTGTGTGGTTGGATGAGTGGGACTGACAATGTCCCTTTTCTCTCCAGAGTACCTCCACATTTCTCATGGTCTCATTTGTAAATGTATTATTCTCTAAATCTGTCAAGAAAATGCATCTTCTTGGATTATACTGTACTCCATCTACTTCCTTTGGCGTCATAGCTGCCAATGTCACCACACCGACAATGGTCAAGGTCAGAAAAGAGAGATGGCAGAGAATTAAAAAATAAAAAAGACAGAATTGGTTCTGCATGCCTGTATATACACATGAATGACTGCCAGGAAAGGACAGATACATTTGTTATTAAAAGGTTGCCAAATGTAGCGTTTTATCTTCAATGTATATGTAACATTTCCGCATTAAAATGTCTAAAAATGACGAGACCTACATTCTATATTTTGTTGAGTTGTGTACTTACATTATCCCAAATGTTTCCAACAAAGTTCAACCCCAGAGAAATCTGTCATTTTAATAAAGATGATGCCAGGGAGAACCAATGAAGTTATAGAGCAGCAACTATGAAAGGAAAGCGATGTACATTTTCTTCTGGAACTCCAACAGAGTGTCTTCCAAACAAGCAGCCAGTGGACTGTGGAGGGAGAATGAGTGTGTGTTGGAAATGTGGAGACTTCAAACTGAAATGATCACAGAGCTGTGCAGTGTGAAACTGCCAAGTGGTATAGTGCGAGCTACATAGCAACAGTGAGACCTGTATCCACGGCGACTCATCAAGCAAGCGGTAATGTCTTGGCAATGACAATTGTAGCCCGTCATTGTTGTCTCTTAAGTTGCATCATAGTAGATATATTAACTTAGAGATGTTGATTGTGTTATAAACGACATGATTATGGCAGCTCACCAAATCACAACAGGGGTTTGAGAAACGCTTACCGCTGGTACGTGATGGTGATGACTGAAAGCGATGACATGATACACACTCGTACACACGGGAGCAGCAGGGGAAGATGGGACAGAATATAGCTGGGAGGAAAACAACTTGCAAGGGTATTGTCATTAGTTGAGTAATTTGGAGATTGTGCGGATATTTACATGACAAACATTATTATAGCTATGTGCAATCACACATGAGCCAGTGCATCGACACACATCCATGGAGTCTATAAAGCTATTAAAGGGGACCTATTATGCTAATTTTCAGGTTCATACTATTTGTACTTTGGGTTTCTACTAGAACATGTTTACATGCTTTATTGTTAAAAAAAGACCTTATGTTTGTCATACTGTTTGTCTGAATATACCTGTATTCACCCTCTGTCTGAAATGCTCCATTTCCCCCCCCTCCAAAACAAGCCCAGTCTGCTCTGATTGGGCAGCTTTTACAGGTCTTCCACATCTGTGCTCTCGGTGTGGGGAATGACGGCAGTATAGCAGCTGATATAGTATACTATATATAGTATAGTTGTGACAATCACACGAATCATACTCCTGACGGCTCGGTTAAAGCATGGATGTATAAACAGAACTGGATACAGCGTTGGAGGCGGGGCCCCCGTTAATTCCTTTGAAAGTTACTCAGTGGCGCATGAAGCCAAAAAAGTGGGACTTGTGCTCATAAATTTATCCGGATCTTTAGCGCTATGCCCAGTAGACTTCTGCTGGCTGAGCCAGCTAACTTTTGGTTTAGCCCTCTGCTAACTTGAATGGGGATAAAATTATTCAATCATGCAGCTCTTCTAGACTTTCCAAATGTTATCGGACCAAATTCTGGGTCATTTCGCAGGGGTGGTGACGCTTAAAAAAATGTATCCACTGATTTACAGTCGTCTCTTTCCCAATGTAAGTTTATGGGGAAAAGTATTTATGGGCATCACGTTGGACCCCGGAGTTGTAATTCCACAGTTTGGCCACTATGTAAAATTGGGTTCAGAGTCCGGCGCATGTCCTGGGGACAGTTTGTGAATATGGACTGTGTTAATTTCTCTTTGGATTGAATGTTTCGATACATGCACAATAACACCTCGATCTGGTTTATAATTGTAAAACAAGCAAGACTAGGTTGAATCCTAGTATGTGGCTGGACCGTGTATGGTCAATGTGCTTAATTGTGACTAAGTTGTTACAGGGACAGTCAGTGTTGTCTATTATGTGTAATCTGTAGTGGTCCCAGTAATATTTGTTTGTTGTGTACTGAACTCACTGTCGCATTAAATCATTTTAAAAGAGCTCCAGCCAATGGAGAAGCTCCAACTCCACTGATGTCATCAACTACATGGACCAATAGTGTAACTGACACCAATTTAGTCACTCACTCAGTGACAGACTTTCCCATTTAAAGTGCTGGACCCTGATTGGCAGGATCCAGTTCCAGCCACACAATTTAAATGATAGAGGCTATAAAAACTCATAACAGTATATTTATGGATAATAAACTCTAGCTGTAATCTGTCTAAAACTATAAAAGCTGATACTTGTGCTCGTGAGTCCTGCTGCCAATAGATTCTTAACTACCACTTTTAACTAGTCTGAGAGGGGCCATATACAGTAAAAAACTACAGTAGCATTGCAGCTCCAGCATTGATCTTGGAATCAATTCTAAAATACCATTGATTACTTTGAAAGCAAAATATGGATTTGTTCCATGTGTTGCACATATATCTTGTTCCAAAACGGTAATTAAACATTTACAATCACGGCCCATCGTCATAGCCAAAATCTTTATCTCTGTAATAACCTGTGTGAGGAAATACAATTAGAAGATTCTGTGTCCTCTAAGGCATTACTTACAAACTCATTTTGATATTAGATAATTAATCTGTTTAGTGCTACACTATATTAGCACTGGTAATGAATTTACAGGAAATCCTCTGTGGATTTCCAAAGACTTTCCTGATGATGTTAAATCTGCTTTTGCCAATTTTTTCAGCAACCTTTCAATTTGCTTACAAAAACACAGCTTGAGTTACCATTCGGGGGGGAAAAGTTCCAAAATGAAAGAAGGAAAGGGTGAAAGAAATGATCTAAAGTCAGATAAGGTCTTGTTATAAAATGTCTTGAACCTTTTTGGATCAAAGTGCAAAGCTGCGCCTGCTTTGGCTTGACAAATCACTGCATTATGGGCGGCATCCAAACCATTTTATTAGAGGTATCCTGATTAGTTTCTCTGCAACTGGAAGATTAAGCACACTTACTAACTCGCCACTCCAACAAAAATGTGATTAGAATTCCAGTTGAATGAATTTCAATAACCTAAAGGTGAGTGTACTTCATTTAAAAAAATAAGTAGTGTCTATAAAGGAGGTGACAAGTGGGCGAATATTTGAAAAGAGAAATTGGAGAAACGAAATGCCAAGTGCAAAATACCAGCAATATTTTAAAAAAAAAGACCCCCTTAACAAATATACTGAGTCTCTCATAACTTTAATAAGTGTTCTCTCTTTTTTGCCTTAGTGAAAATGTCCTTATGAGAAAGCTAAAACACTTATCACAGAGGGCTGAGTCTGAAAGGGTGTATTACAACTGCATGATGGAAAGTCTTGTTCAGTGGCCTGCCAGCAGGATATAATAAATCATATACACAAGAATGGTTGAAGTATGTATTGTGACTAATTTCTCAGTTCCATAGTACTTTTTGCCATAAGTCATAGAAATCTGATTTTGACTGGCATGGATGCAAAGATAGCATCAGAGGTCCTCCCAATAATTTTAAGGCAAAATATTACATTTTAGACAAAAAGGGTCATCATCCTGTCATTGCACTGTGCTTTGTCATGATGCAGAGAAGGCCATTGACAGGGTAGAGGAGTAATATCCGTTATCCATCCTCAGCACATTAGGCTCCACTTCAGGTTTTGATTGATGGATGTTCTTTTGTATGTTGGCCCTGAGGCTGCCGAGAAAATATTTCTCCTTATTATGCTCTTTAAATCAGCAGAAGAGCATATCCTAGCTCATTCATTGTTTCAATCATGAAACTTTTTTTTTTTTGATAATTAGAGGAATATTTCGACGTTAGTTCACTTCCTGGCAGAGAGGTAGATGTGAAGATCGATCGTCATATCTGTCCATTAAGTATGAGGCAACAGCTAGAAATCCTTGAGCTTAGTAGACTAGAAACAAGTGGAAAACTGCTAATCCACTTATTAGGACCTCTAAAGCTCACTAATTTACATATTATATGTAGTTTGTTTAATGCATACAAAAACCGAAGTGTAAAAATGTCAATTTGCAGTTTTCTGAGTGGTTATGTGCTGGACTCTTTCTTGGTTGGGACCTTTAACTTCCTGGAGTCCCAGCTGATTGAAACCTAGGTGTTCTTTAAGGTTCATACAGAGAAAGCATGTCAGAAATATAATTTGGTCCTGGCCCAGTAAGTGACGGTAAACCTGCAGCAAAGTTTTGAATTAGAGTCTCTGATTTAGTGTAATATGCTCACGTGGTTAGAACGCTGGTGGCTGCATTTCGGATAAGTTGTAGTTAAGCTTTTTTTCTGTAAACTTGAGAAAATAGTCTCACCTGCTTGAAATAGGAGGCATGGATGAACTTTTCAGATGAAACTGATTTAATATGACTGCTAATTTTAATTCAATACCTGACTCATAGTTTTACAGAAAAATACTTTCACCATAATCATTTAGTGGAATTGAAATGAACGTTTGAGTATCGTCAGTATAAGTATGGTAATTTATGTTATTGTTCAGAAAAATCTGGTTTAACAGCTGCGTTTATGAATCGAACAGAAGTGGGCCAAGTATTGATCCTTGTGGTACTCCATAGGTCGTGCTGACTTACTTGGAAGTAAGATTGCCAGTGGAGATAAAATAATTCCTGTCAGGGCACCCTGGTAGCAAGCGTGCGGCCCATATACAAAAGGCTGAGTCCTTGCTATAAAATAAAGGCATAAAAGTTCAAAATATAATCTTTAAAAAACTTGTCTTGCAAGTTGGACCTGAGCCAGTTTCATGACAGTCAGACCTGTCCAACAACAGGGTTCGATCAACTGTGTCAGAAGTAGCCGTGAGGTCTAATAATAACAGAATGTGAAAGAAATTGAATCAAATATTTGATATATTGCTAAGGCGTGTAAATTGCAAGCTGAAAATAAGAGTGAAATTAGTATAGCAATAGGGTAATAATAATTCTATATAAATGCTAATGCAACCTAATTTTTTCCCCAGTAATATTTAAATTATGCTTGTCTTCCATCTACTTTGAAACAATGCCACGAACACAGATGAGTATGCAGAAGACTTACTCAGTGAAGGAAAACATGAGGAATCGTGGCTTTTGAGATTTCACAATTTGCCAATCACTGGAGGAGAGAGGGAGCAGTGGAGCTGGGAAAACATATTATAGCTCCCTTTGGGCTGTGACATATTTTATGTAAAAAAAATTTAAAAAAAACACACACACAAAGAAGTTGTAGACATACAGGACATTAATCCTCTTCTCAGTAATGATACGGTAACTCAGAATTTGAAAAATGATTGAGCAGACCCTGCTTAACCAAAGACTCAACCCTGAAATATGTGTGGGGTAGAGAACTCTATTTCGCGATAATTAAGTAACATACAGTTTCTTTAATCTGGGAGACGTCAATAAAAAAAATCGGGGGAATTGTGATTGAAAGAGTTTCATAAATAACCTAGATGCGTATAATGTATGAAAATGTATGCAGCCTAGTAGCTGTATATCCTAAATTTGCCACAGTTGAGTGATATTGTTTTCCCTTTTTTTTTTTTAACTACGAGAGCTAAATATTTAATGTCACAGCATGTTCTGAAAGTAAACAGGCATATCTGTTAAAGCTGGGAAAACAAGTCTCAGTGAACTGGTGCTGTAGCCTGCAGATAGTGTAAGTACAGGCTCAGCCTCTGTTTGACATGAAGGTGAACACAGGCTAAGATCTATGTCTGTGTTTGCTCGTTGTTTGTTCGGCTGAAATATTGCTGCTGAACTAAGAGCTTGGCTGAACTTCATTTGAACTTGCATGGCGATGTGCCGTCACCACTGAACCAAATAATTTGCATGCAAGTATGCGATTGGACAAACACCAATTTTTAAAATGTGATGGAAACATCCACGAGTGGCTGACCACAATTTATGAATGACAGCTCACGGTCGCTGTCTGCTGCACTGTAGCAAAAAAAAAAAAAAAAAAAGCTCTATACTGTACATATCATAGTATAGAATCTTGGTCCCCAACCTTTTTGGTCTGAGGTTCCCACCACAGTCCTGCCAGATGAACTCACATACTTCTTCATAAATTACCAATGTGTGTTCCAAATGTACACCATTCATAGTATAAATGTGGATATTGTTATTTTTTTTCATACAATCAATTGAACTGTCAATATTTAGGTCAGTCTGGTCAACAATCGTACTACTACTACTACTACTACTACTACTACTACTACTACTACAACTACTTGGAGTGAAGCTATGACATTACTTTACATTACATTTACATTACATTACTTTTAGCTAACTATTTAAATTGTTTATTCATTACTTTTAGCTAACTATTTAAATTGTTTATTCATTACTTTTAGCTAACTATTTAAATTGTTTATTCATTAATTTTAGCTAACTATTTAAATTGTTTATTCATTACTTTTAGCTAACTATTTAAATTGTTTATTCATTGCTTTTAGCTAACTATTTAAATTGTTTTTTTTATTAATTTTAGCAAACTATTTTGCCATTCATCAATTAACCATAAAAAACTATTTCAACCATTTATCCATTACTTTTAGCTAACTATTTTAACCCTTTTTAACCAGAACTTCAAGCAAACTATTTTACCATTTATCACTTAACTTTAGTTTAAGATAACTATTTTAACCGTTTATCTAATACTTAAAGCTAATTAATATTAATTATTGTAACTGTTGAGTCCTTTTAGCGAACTACTTCTACCATTTATGCATTACTTTTTGCTAATCATTTAGTCATTACATTTAGCTATTTATGTCTACAATTTATTAATTACTTTTAACTATCTGTTTAAACTTCTGTGCTCACTTGATATCTAGTTTTCTCACACTCTCACATGACTGCAACATTTATTGTTCAGGTGTTACACTTGACTTAATATGTGGATATTCTATTAATCAAATCACAATTTCTAATTTTCAAGTACCCCTGGTTGGGAATTACTGCTGTAGAATGTGGTGGCTGTATGAATCTCATGTATTATCCAAAAAACTGCAGTCAGGGTAGTGTTTCTTTGATACAATTTTGATGTGAAAAATATGCAGTATGCATCAATAGACACTATTCTCTTTTTGAGTTTGAAATGATGTGGGTGAGATAATAGATCAGGTATGAGTGGCTGCAAATTGAACTGTTTTATTATCAAGTACATGGGTCATTTAATGAGCGTCACTAGATGAGCTTTTTCAAGAGTGAAGTAGATTGGTATGAATCACCCAAGCAGTAGTTTGGTCCAAATAATTACCCCACTGAGCTGGACAATTACGACTGTCAGTGGATCCACAGTACAGAGGTGAGCGAGGTGAAAATAGGTTCAGTGGTTGTAAATGGTATCAAGTTAAAATGGTCTTAAGTTAAATAGATTTGTTGAGGCATCAAACTTATTCCTAAGATCTGGAATTTGATCAGTCTATTACTTTTGTACTGGACTACAAACAAACATGATAATCATCTCAGATCTGTGTCCCTGCCAAGATCATGTCATCTGTTTCTAGGCCCAAGACCTGTCTGTCCTTTGTGGACATATGTTTTTATTATGTTTTTGGGTTGTCCGTCCATCTCATACTTGTGAATGTGATATCTCACAAATTCCTCAACGGTTTTTCTTCAAATTTGGATCAAACATTCACTTAGGCTCAAGGATAAAGTGATTAGATTTTGGAGGTCATAGGTTAAAGGTCAAGGTCAGTGCCACCTCATGTCTCTCCGTCCGTCCGTCCGTCCGTCCGTCCATCTGTCCCATTCTCATGAATGCGATATCTCAGTAACGCCTTGAGGGATTTTCTTCAAATTTGGACCAAACATCCACTTGGACTCAAGGATGAACTGAATTTTGGAGGTCAAAGGTCAAGGTCACTGTGACCTGTGAACAGGTTTTTGACCACAACTCAAGAATTCCTACACTTATTATGACAAAATTTCACACAAATGTCTAATAGGATAAAATGATGAAGTGGTGACATTTTAAACACAAAGGGTCAAAAATCAACTTCACTGTGACATCATAATGTTCTGCAAAACAAAACACTTTTCTGTCCATTATTTAACGCCACAACTCAGGAACAGAAGGGGAGACATTTGGTCAGATACTGAATTAGTGACACTAATCTTGAAACTATGGTGATTGTTTAGGTCTTCCATGCTGCCAGGCTAAAGATGTGTGTGACTCATCCATGTTTTGCCAAAAAAATACACTTATTACCTGTTTATTAATACATTTATTAAATTCCTTCAAAGTCTTCACTACATATATTATATGAGTCTGGACAGACATTGTCATTGTTTACAGTCCGATTAGCAACTTGAGACGCAAAAATGGAGTTGAGAGACGTTGTCTCTATAAACAGATATCTCCATATGAATGCAGATAAATAAGGTAATAAAAAAGCGAAATCGTGGTCAGACGATAGCCGATGGGTTCCAAGATTGCATTTTGGTCAATGCATTCCACCTATTTTGCAGCCAAAGCCAGCTCAACCATGGATGTATAATAAAAACCTGGATACAGCGTTCTAGGCGGACCTCCGTTCATTACTATGAAAACTGCTTAGTAGCGCATGAAGTAAAAAAAAAAAAAGCTCAACTGCCGCCTCTAAAAATCCTCGGATGAATGACAAAGAGCAGGCGCACTATAGATTTACGCAGACGGAGCTGGCTACATCTGGTTTAGC